>JAFIRS010001149.1:155000-426848 GCA_018342105.1 Gonioctena quinquepunctata
TTGTCAACTACATATGTGTGCCAATGTTCACAAGTGAAAAATCAATTATCCTCCATTTTTCTACCCGTAACGGTGAATAATTCCATTCGAAATCCAAATATGATTAACAATGAGGTATAACCCATATATATATATATATATATATATATATATATATATATATATACGCGTCGACTAGAGACCATCCTCCTTTTTGGTTTCGTCGGTTAAAAAACAAAGGCAAAACACAAATACATCGGAAAACGTGTAATCAATACACAATACGACCTCTCGGCAACCACCTATATGATTGACGAAAATAAAACATGTGATAAAAATTGAAATCGGAATTGGAACTTCGACTGCGCTGATTGCATAGTATGCCAAGAATGAAAAGGGAAACATTCTCAATTGAATATTGTTAGAAAGATTTTTCTGTGAATTGAAAAATCCACGATTAAAATGAAGTTATTTTTTGTGAATGTCTAACAGAAAACAACTACTTCCCCGGCTAAAGCCACGCTGGACATTGAACTACATCTGATAGATATTCTGAAAAGGCCCTAACTCAAAAGAAAAAATCTGAAATTGAAAATTTGCATTTTCATTCAGATAGTTCTTTGATTTTCTATTCCAGTCTTAATTAGGAACTCATAAAGATGAATGAGGCAAAGAAGAATGTTTTCCAAAAGAGAGTACTCACCAGAAATCATTTGTTACATTGACGTAGGAGAGACATCGCATTCACTAGGTCTCCAATACATTTTTGTCGACGAAAATCTATTTCACGCTTCCACGATCATCAGGAAGACCAGAAGAAATGGGAAACACATTTTCAAGAAGCAATCTCACTTTGCAAAGATGGAAAAAGTTAGAATCATTTCTTTTGGAGAGACACTTTGAAATTAGTGTTTTCTGACATTAAAACCTGTCATGGGGTATGATAGATTGATTTGTTGAAAATATAAACAGGATGTTCATAAAATCAGATGTGGAATCATCTGCGACTGAAAGATAAACTTTAGTCACTATCTTCCATCGGCAAGATAACCTCTTGTGGGGTATTCATGTTGAAAAGGGAAACATTCTCAATTGAATATTGATAGAAAGATTTTTCTGTGAATTGAAAAATCCACGATTAAAATGAAGTTATTTTTTGTGGATGTCTAACAGAAAACAACTACTTCTCCGGCTGAAGCCACGCTGGACATTGAACTACATCTGATAGATATTCTGAAAAGGCCCTAACTCAAAAGAAAAAATCTGAAATTGAAAATTTGCATTTGGAAGATAGTGACTAAAGTTTATCTTTCAGTCGCAGATGATTCCACATCTGATTTTATGAACATCCTGTTTATATATTTTCAACAAATCAATGCCAAGAATATTTGGGAAGCAATATTCATTTTTATTGAATTGAATTGAATTGAAGACAGTTTTCATTACCTACATCATAACGGAATAATTTTTCGATATCCATAATTTCCATGACTCTAATTTCAAAACCAACTGTACTTTCACCCTCCTCCTCACCCACCTCTTCACCCCTTTAGGGATGGAATATCAAAAAAATAGTTCTTAGGTCCAGCGCTTTGATCTAAGCGTTGATCGTTTGTCAGATAGTCAGGATATGTAATTATATATGTACATATTACTCCAAACACGAGGTAGCTGCTGTGAACCATTGAGGAGATCCCTCGACTGTCTTCCTTCTCCATTATCAGAATAATTCCGGCCTCCATTATATCTTAGTGTCATCAGAACTACGCATGTGTGCCAAGTTTCAACAGAAACGGTTCACAGGTGTTAAATCAATAAACCATTCCCTATTTTTCTACTCTTAGGTACGTTTTTTTCAGTACAAGTGGGTCCAACTCACAAGCATACCCTATTCAGTTAAAAAAGGATAATCTCAATCGGATACCCCAGTACAAAATTTTGGGTGGTAGAATCGGTTGAGAAGTAAAAATTCAGTGGGTGAACCAATAATCATCCCCCATTTTCGTACTCTGAAGAGTGTTTTTTTTTTCCAAATCCAACTGGGACCAACTTCTAGGTATACCATATCCATTAACAAAAGAATCATAAAAATCGGACTACTCTGTGAAAAGTTATGCGTGGTCGTACATGAAAAAATATACGCGTCGACTAGATAACCTGTCCTTTTTTTTTCGTAGGTTAAAAAGTAATATTCATATTGTTACGCAACTAGGTACGTTTTTATAAAAAAAATCTCGGTTAACCATTGTTCGTTTAATACACATAGAAAACACAACACAATAATGCACTCTGACAAAAAACACTCGATCAGAGTTTACTACCCAAATTTACCGCGTACTGCACTGCACGAAAATCAACTTCAAATTATTACTTGTTGTCCTTGGTTTCCAGAATCTTCGAGCAGTTGGTAGAAACGTCTAGATCATTCGATGCGTGACCTTCAAAAATGCATTATTCCTCAAGACTGCTGACTACGAATATCTAATCAATAGGTGAATGTTGGTCGAATATCCATCGAAAAACAACTGCTCCCCTGGCTAATGTGATTAAATTGTAAAAAAAAATTTTATTGAATTGTTAATTTTTTTTCTTGTAGTGTGTTAATTTTGCCCTGCGCTGGGAGTTCTGCTTCAATTACTTCAACGATATTATAAATTTTATTAATTTTCAATCTGGGGTAGCTCGACGAAATTCTAGGAACTGGCCAATTTTTATTTCTCTGAAAAACTGGGTAATGCCAAAAAACTAAACATATCTTATTAACCTACTTTATTTGCAATGCTAAAATACTGTAATATATCTTTTAATTCTGCTTAAATTCTGTTGTTAATAACTTATTTTCAATAACCTATATACTTCATTAATCAATAAAGCAGCCATTGTGCATATACCAAAAACACACTAGATATGTATATAGGTGTATTTATATAGTAATATTAAAGAAATAAACATGTAGATTTTTCCGCCATTTCCCAATTTTCCAGGGGAATGAAAATTAGACAGTTAATCAGAAAATCGCCGCGTGACCACCTGACCACGGCGCTCTTGCAGTTCAAAGGGCTAGGACTTCATACCTATTGAATCAATTATCCACTCATCAATTGAATCATAAAATATAGGTCTTCATTAAAGATCTGTAAAAAATTCAACTCTAATGTTTATAAATAACAGAGATATGATTTAAAAAACGTTTATATCTTGGCTCCTATTGGTAGTGAAAGATTCATTTTCTACTTTTGAACGGACTTTTGAACAAAATGTTTTTCAACAAATAACATATTTTTTTCACTTTACCTTGAAGTTCAACCTTTCAAGAATCTATTCCATTTTGTTAAACATCTCTATATCCATTATCTTTCCTCTGACGATTGATTAAATAAACTGTATTTCGGATAAACATATACAATTATTCATAAACTATTAAACCGATCTAGCTGAAATTTGACGAACTAATAGAGACCCATAATGTCCCCCCCATCAAAGTGTTATTCGTCTCTCATAACAATTATTGTTTATTTTTATAAACATTTCTAAAATTTCTAAAAAAGAGTTTTTTCGCCAATATTTCTAGAACTTGTTTTTCGATTTCAAAGCATAAAAAATAAAATTATTATCTACAACTTTTACTGAGACAACTTTTCTCTTAAACGCAATAGAAAAATTCTACGACCCAAAAACTTAATTTTCCGACTGTACTTTTTATGCACTCATCATGTACTAACCTCCTCTCCACCCAACCTATCACCTGATACTTCCAGATACCTGTAATAGATTAAATCAACGTTACTTCTCTACAGACTAGACTAATTACATGCTTGTCGAATTATGTATTATTTGTGAGTGGGTCCATACTGCAGCAGAAGTAGTGAAGTCGGAAAAAAATAATCGTAATTTTATTTAGTGTTGAATGCTTGAGATTTAAGTTGTGTTATGTAAAACAATTCCTTCGAATTTCTTGATTGAGTTTAAAATTTTATGAAGTTAGTGATTCTGGGCAATAACGAACATCAAAAACGGATTTCAAATTGATGTAATGCCGTAATACCGTTAGTTGTATAAAATAACCTTGGTGTGGGTCAAGAATGACATCATTATTCTGACAGTTCTCCCAGGGCATTTGAATTGAAATAGGATCCCATCTCTTTCTGATTTCATTACTCCTTTCCTCTCTTTATTTATATACTGTGGCATAACATCGATTTGTTGTTGTCAGCAGGGGTCAGGTGTGGATCTCCGACCGTTGAACAATTAAGTTGAAATTTAAAAAGGGAAATATATAATGTGAAAGAGAGTTGGCGGCGTGCAGACAAGACTTGTTATCCACACCTGACCCCTGCTGAAAATCTCACATTGTCGACGACGCAAGGTGATAGGTAAATAAGATCTTGATGATCATTTGATAGCGAATGAGTGCCCTTCTACCTTATAACTTTCCACAACACACTATTAAATTCTAGGAAGTGTTATCCCGACCGCAGATGCGAATGTACGTCCTCGGTAGCTCAGTTGGAAGAGCACCTGACTACTAAGGTAGGTGCGGTGAATATGCCCATGCTGGTAATATGCTCACCCGGTGCAAGTTTAGCTATTTGCTAATAGGAGGCGGTCAACACTTCAATATTTCGTACTTACAGCACTACGAGCCAAATCTGTGTTTGTTAGTCTCCCCAGAGAGGTTGAAGAGAAGACATACGTTTTCGGCGCTATCGATTATAAAAATAAAACGTGCTTTAATAGACTGTGAATATTGTGTATGTTCGTTTACAATAACTGTAAGTACAGCGTTTTAAAATACGCCTTTTTATCATTGTTTTAGTATACTACCTTTAATAAAAAATTTGATAAATTACCGTTAACAACTTTAAAGATGCATTTTCTGTTTCTGTCGCTAATACGCCCAGCGTTAAGGGGAGTTAATATGCCCTATTGCAGAGATATTAGGGTTTTTTTGTTTTGTTTTTCAAAGAGTTTCCTTAATTTAAGAATTATTTATATATTTTTAAAATAGGCTTTGTTATTATTTTGATAATTACTTTTTGTACTCTCATTACTAAGTGATATCTACCTACCAGTGTAAAGTTCCAAGTCTGATTTTTCAGTTAAATTAGAATTTTGGATTTAGTTTGTTGTCATCATTCAATTTGTTTTTCCTAATAAATATACTTGCCATATAAATATGTTGTTTTGTTCTTTATTAAATTAATCATTGGGCACATGAGGAACATGCCATGGGTATATTAACGACAGGGTTGGTAATATGCCCAGTAAGACTAATTTAAAAAAAATGGTATAAAAAAATATCAAAGATTAAATCATCCATTACTGTCCAAAAATCACTTCTTTGGTTTTAAAGGTACGCTTTCTATAAAAAACCGAATTGAATATTTTGCATTTTTAATTTCTATCAAGGATTTTGCTCAACATGGGCATATTCACTGCACTTACCTTAATCATGTGGACACGGGTTCGATCCCTGCCGAGGATATCTCTTTCTAGAATTTAAAGATTATAACGTTTCTGTTCACACTTGAAGATTATTTTTAAGGCACAAAACAGTAATCACATACAGACGAAAAAAAAACGATCCTCTCATGCCCCGTCCAGATCTAAACTGCGAACACACAAAGCGTTTTTGGCGTGAGAGGACAGTTGTTTTTCGTGTGTATGTGAATACCATTTTGTGCCTTTTGAGGGATAAATGAGGAATGGTCAGAAGAAAATTCGATAAATCTTATTTATACTTATCGTGACGAATCTCTTTCGTGGGATCCTAACCATAAGGATCACTTTAGAAAACCATTGAAAGAATGCAAAAATAATAGCCGAATGATCATGGTTTTCCTATGGATCGCGGTAGGTTCGTTGAAATTTATAATTTCAACGAACATTGGAGGAGCAGCGTACGCGTAGCGCACGAGCTGCGCGAAGTTCGCGGCTCGCAAGTTTGTACGTCCCAAGTAGCATTTTAAATAGACGGAACGTAGCAGCCCCGATTCTAGAGAACTTTGAAGTGTTTGGCCACAACCACTGCCACGTAATATACACGGTTCTATCACGCGGCGGCTACCAAAATGGGGAACACTTTTTTGGTGGCTGCTACGTTCCGATCTACGTTCCTGGATCTCAGCCACATTCCAACCACGTTGTGGTCACCTGGCAGAAACGTGAATATGTAGTGTCCGACACTAGACACGTTAAACAACTGACTGCATTTGTATAAACAATATATAGCTCGATCTCTGTTCAGCAACATATTTTTGTGATAAATGTTCCTCATTCTTCCATTTTGCCTGATTTATTTCTAACACTCGATCCACTTTAAAAATAAATAACATATAAACATACGAATGCGTTAGTAAATATATTGAATTTGGATACTTCTGATCGGGATAAAATAAAAACGATTGAAAGTTTTATGTAAAATATGGGTGTTGTAGCTCGATTGTGAGCACGCGCCATCTGAATACACTTTAGTTGAGGCAAACATTATAATTTTGGAGATAACTCGCCTCCGAAATTATGTACTTAAGTTCCTCTAATATTGTTTTATCAATCCTGGTTAGTTGAAACAAATACTTACCTAACAAATTACTACATTTGATGCTGTACTGATGACAAATAAAGTTTTATTGAATATTTCGATTATTTCTCTAAATATGGCGGCTTTCGGAGAATATAACTTTAAGGTGGAAGAAAGTGTAAATATACCACTCTAAAGCTCCTTCCACCCTGAAGTGCCCAGTGGAACTGAATTATCAACTTTCCCATCATTGGAAAGTGGCACCCACGTCGCAGACCCATGACTCACCTTTTCAAAGTTATAACCTTAAAATTACAATAGGTCTTATACCTTGGAAAGGGCCCAACACGTCGGACTATTATAACCTGCCACTTCAAAGTTTTAACCTTGAAATTGTGGGTACATGTTCATTAATTGTTAAAAAAGGACATGTAGCGAGTATAGTGGATTTATGCAGTTCCAATCAACAATTATCAAGTATCAAGTAACAATTATCAATTCACAAGTAATCAAAATGATGGCACTTATGCAAACATAATTAACAATTAAAGTATAAATATTAAGCAGGAGCACAAGTCAGATATCCGATCTATTTAAATTAATCTTTTTATACAAAATCAAGAGAAATGGTCTATTAAAAACGCATTACCCATTTTATTTTGAATGAATATCATTCACGTTTCACATAATAGGTAAAACGAACTTTTTGTTAGCCACAATAAAATAATTTGTGAAAAATTAGGTTAGTTTTCGTCATCGCGCGGACCAATCCACGGTCACTTCAAAATCAAGGAAAATTGTCTATAGAAAACGCATAACCCATTTCATATTGAATAAAATCATGTATGTTTCACGTAACAGGTCAAACAAACCTTTTGTAAGCCACAATAAAATAATTTGAGAAAACTTAGCTTAGCTTTCATCATCGCGCGGAATGGTGAATTTTGAAGGTTATTGTAGTTTGACTTTTATTAAATGCGAACGTGGCAATCACCACATATCACAATCAAGTGCCTGCCACATTGAAGGTTTTATGGAAGTTACCAAAACGTCACCGAAACTATCATACTCTCTTGAAAGTGACTGTGAATTCTAAGTGATATTCAAGTGGTACAGGATGGTTACCGCAACGGTTATTTTCCATTTTTTAGTTCAAAAACCTTTAAAGTGATTTGCTCTGGCCATAATGTTTCAGACACCTCAAATGATACTAATAAGTTATAGAACTGTGGAGTGACTACCATAGACGGGAATTACGTGACTACAACCATAAACATATAAAATTTCAGTTATTCTTATTGTATAATGGTAGATTTAGTGGTGATTACGTGATCACCACCGAGTCACAGTTGCAGTATTTTTTTTTTTTTTGTTCTGGTTCCCACGAAAGGGATATCCTGTAATGTTCAGAGAACATCGTGGGAACCAAGGGAAAGAAGGTAGGAGTTGGTGTTCTTCTTAAATTTCTGGAGGTTGTATGCCTCGGGGAACACCTCCCTAGGCAATGAGTTCCAAAGCCTCGCTGTTCGTTGGATGAACGAGTCTTTGGAAAGTGATGTTCTGCAGGTCTCCAAAGTGACCACGAAGGGGTGTGATGACTGAACTTGACGGGTTAGTCTCGAAGAGACTGCCAAAGCAGGAACGATTGTTGATATTTCAGAAGAGCATCGCCCATGAAAATATCTATAAAATAGAGACAAATCGCCAACTTTTCTACGGTGTTCCAGACAATTGAGCGAGTTTGTAAGCGAGGCATCACCGACGAGACGAATTGCCCTTTTTTGGACAGAATCCAATAGCCTCAGGATATGTTTAGGTGCCGCGCTCCAAATATCAGTTTATGTCACTATAATGCTGCTTGGGGTACCTCCAATTCAATTTGGAAATATCCACTTGCCAAACCCATCACACTGTAAAACTCTGTACCATTCAGTCGTTCCAAGATGTCCGGTGGGTGCGGAAGTGGGAGAAAATCCGTCTTTGTAATAGCATTCAACTCCCTATAGTCTATACATAACCGAAACTGTGGCTCTTCATGCAGTTTTTTCCAAGGACTAGCTGACTCTGTTATAATTTAGTGTTCCAGTAACGGGGTTCTGGAGATGCGCGGTTTTTTCGACGAACGCTTTGTGTGTTCGCAGTTCAGATCCGGACGGTTCGTGTATATGTGATTACTGTTTTATGCCTTTTGAGTGATAACTATGGAATGGTCAGAAGAAAATTCGAAAAATCTTATTACGTGACAAATCTCTTATGTGGGATCCTCAACAAAAAGATCACTTCACAAGCAAAATGCAATGCAAAAATAATAACCGAATGCAATGCAAAAATAATAACCGAATGTGACTTCGGTAGGTTCGTTGAAATTTATAATCCCAGCGAATATTGGGGGCGCAATGTACGCGCAACGCGCGCGCTGCGCGGAGTGCACGGCTCAAAAGTTCGTACAGATATTCTCTGTTACTTGATCGGAGGTGTTGCTAATTCATATTTCAGATTCATGAACATCTAAAAGCACTGTGATTTTTCACTTCCTCAGCATGAACTGGCTTTGAACAATTCGATGTGATCTAAAAGTAGTCACGAGTCTAAATGTTGCCTGACGTCGTCGTACTAACCGAATTTTGCCTGCTTTCATTAGAAAAAAATTCACGAGAAAACGAAAATAGCCCTCTGGTAGAAAGCATAATCCAATCCACTCCAATTCGATACGGCCGGAAATACAATTTTTATATCTCACAAGCATATGCCACGCGATTGGAAAACATCGCGAAGGCCAGGTCAATGATGTCGATATGATGACGCGTCACCTTGCGGCTACAGATTGATTTATGGTGGGCCGGGATTAATTAACGGCACCGAGGGACAAATCCTGCAGCACCCACGCTGCCCTCCGCCCTTCCCGACATCCCGACCACTGTCGGCTGTCGCAGAACGCTCATAATTGTTTCTTGCACGATACGATTTCATCATCAATCACGGAGTATGGCCTGAGACGGTTCGCAAAAACGGTTGTTACAACAAGAATTCGTTGTATTTGTCCGATTCATGAACAAGAAAGTGTTATGGACGACGAAAAAATTGTTAGTGCATAGGAAAAAAAGTGGAACAAGTTTCAAGTTTCCCTACAATCCTTGTATTATTATTTCCAACTCCATAAGCCAGCATGAACTCCTTTTCCCAGCATGCCTTTGATGGAACTTTTACTCTTCAATAATTAGATCGAAATTAATTCCGAAGTTATGCCAGAAAAGTCAAGTAAGGTTCCTAAGACTAAGTCCTAGGTAGTGTTAGTTGGGACGCGGACCAAACTTGAAGAAAACGTACTCGATAATACATTCAATTCAATAATTCGAATAATCGATTGGTAGAGTAAATAACAGCTTCAAGAGAGCGCGATGAAAATCAAACAATTAGTCGAATTCGGCTGGCATTGACGTACACTCAGTATCATGATCTGGGTAGAGTCATCCCAGTTAACCGAAGTATGTGTCTGAAACATTTCTGAAATAACTCACTTTCCATTTGAAACGTTTCTTCTTTTGGCTCACATATATTTGTGGAACATTTCTGGTGTCTGGTATCACCAGAAATGTTTCAATAAAAATGTTCCTGGAACATATAAGAATTGATTGGACTACTTTTTCTTAGTTTCAAATATGATAATACTAATTTTTTTTTGCACTAATTGTTACTCATATTTATGTAAATCACTGATTTGGAATATCGTATTTATCAAAAAATGGCATCTATAAATACTCCGTAGTTACTTTTTCGCGTGAGGAAAACTGGATTTTTCCAGTTCGTCAATTTACCATTTTTTCTTCTTCGTCACAATTGTCATTTTTGAACATTAAATACGACTTTTTCGAACTTTTGTTACATCTTTGAAAATGTACGAGATGTCATTCGAAAATCACATGAAACCAGCAAGCAAAAGACATTAACTTCTACTGTTTAATCTTCGGTGACACAAATTCAACAAATTATAATTTTTTTGAATTAATCTCAGCAAGTTTTCTGACTTTTTGTTTAATATTGGTCTCCAAACTTTCTAAAGGTTGAATTTAAATTTTTTTTTTTTAAAACCAGCTATTTTGAATCTATGTGGCCCATTAAATGATAAATGATTAGTATTGAACACTTCCATTGGTTTTTGAAAAAATTCAAAGCAGATTTGCTTGAGCCAGACATTTTATGTGGATGGTACTTTCGACTACTGCACAAAATGTTTCTTGTAGTTATTCACCATACATGGCTGTTTTTCCCCAGACACACATCACACCACTGTTCTACTAATAGATTATTTTATATATATATATATATATATATATACATTCAATATACATCAAAAAATCACTTGTTTTATTACTAAATACTTAATAATAGTATATATATATTATTATATTATATATATAAATCGAAATATATCAGTGTTACAATTTATGCATAATCCAGCAGATATAGTTATACTAAATAATGAATTTTAAGTCAGTGAAATATAATTATATATATAATATATTCTTCGTACGGGGAATTATCTTTATTTATTTTTCCGGTTTCCTTCATAATTCAACATAATAATATGTACTATTTGCACAAACCCCATATTTTGATTCGAAGATAAATTATTCTACTGAGAATGGATATACTACACATTCGTCGAATTGCATAAATGAAAATAATACTCTCTAGTTTATTGGGGACTCCAATCTACTGATCGGAGAAAGAACTGAAACTGATAGATTAAAAGTCCGCTGCTTGCCCCCTTAGGAATACGTTTTATATGCTTTTTTAGGATGTGGCTAAATGAATATAAAAATGTGGGCGATAAAGAGTGATTTTTGATTGTGCTTACATATGTAACGTATGTGAAGAAGCAAGTAGATACACACAATTTTGTTGGGCATACTTATTGTGTTTCTATGGATATCCTGTCTGATTTCCCCAAAACTCATACAAGAGATCTGATTGAAAATATGACCTAGTGATTGGATTCCAGTTTCGCAAGAATGTTACAAATGGTTTCTGATGAGGACTTCTTCTTAATTAAGACTGGAATAGAAAATGCCACTCAACCATAAACATTAAACATAACCAAGAGGGGGGTAGGGGATGATTGGTGATGTTGATCCTGGGTTCCAAGCACGACCCAAAAGAACGAGTCGGTGCCCGTGTTCCGTAGCCCGGTGTAGCTCCGGTGCTTCTTACACGGCCAAAATGGAAGCTGTCATTATGAGCCAGTGAACCAGCACAAAATATAACAGATGTGGATAATCAAGTATTCAACTATACCACTGTGAAATGTTTCCCCTTCCTACTGTTCTGCCTCGAGCCATGGCACAATTTACGTTGCAGCTTTCAGCCTCAGTCGCATTCACAATATTCAAAGTTGTGAATGCAAGGTAGTAATGGTATTGAAAATGAAATAATTTCTTGCGAATTATAAAATATACACAAAGGGAGAAAAGATATAAATTTTAAAGTGGTATTTTGGAGGTCACTGGATTCAACAAACAATAAATTTGTTTATTATTGCATTCAAAAATAGGCCAATTCCGTCACATTCCACTATTGTTCGAATTATTCAACAGTTTGAGAAATGTGGATGAGTTCAGAACAGCCGGAAGTGGTAAAAATATCGATGAATCACGTGTAAAGCCAATCAATGAAGAGCGCCAAAATAGTGAAATAGATATTTGTGCTGCTGTTGAAGCCAGAAAACTTTGTGCTGACCAAATTATTATGAATGAAATATTCTGAAAAAGAATGGATACCATTATTATAAAGTACCAACAAGGCCGTACCCGGAGAAAAATTTCGGGGGGGGGGAGGGGGTTTGTTTCGAAAGTAAATAATGCAATGTAAATTTTATTACACACACACATTTTTTTTTTCACCCTATTCCAAATATATTTCGGAGGGGTTTTAACCCCTCCTTACCCACCTGCTGGGTACGGCCTTGAGTACCAACAACCCAGTTTTTTTTTTTCCCCGAGGAGTACATTAGATGGATAGAATTTTGTGAAACCATGATGGAAAAACAACAGGACAATGAAATTGTTTAAAAAAAACTTATCACTTACAGACGAGTCATCGTTTTTTTCACGTAGGAAACACAATCATTGTGGTCCTTAGACGAGTATTCAACTCGATATAGGGTGCTGCCTACGCCGATTGTTTGAATTTCATGGATTTTCGTAAGAAATAAACAGTTTTTCAATACCTGCCTTAAATTGTAACACCCTGTATGTATGTGTGTTATTGTTTTTTGTTACAGGGAATATTTAGGGAAAATATCCACGCCCTCAGAAATAATCGTTGCTTCTCAAAAAGAAATAATGCCTTTAACGAGTACATATCGGATTATTATATTGGAACTGAGCGCAAGTCGAATTGTTACAGTGTAACTGAGTTAATCATCGGATGTATAGTCTAGCTATCATTATAGGTATGTTCCGCTAGAGTAATATTGTAAATGCTTCCCAAATCAACAGCATAACAAATAAAATAAAAATAAAACGAAATAAAGTAAATAATTTTCATAATACATTCGTTGTTGTTGAAAAAATTAATCTACTTTGAAAACTCTCTGTATATCGTTATTTACTATAATCTGGGTGTTTCAAAGAGATCTGAAACTTTTAAAACCCTTTTCAATGAAATCACATACCTCCAAATTACCGAAACACCCAATGCATGGTAAATAACTCCATCAATGTTGAATTATAGTAGAATTCTGCATGCATATTGAAGTGGAATTTTGTTTTCGGTGGGATAACATCAGCATTAGAATGAGGAGAGAGATAACCCCCGTGAGGTAATGGAGAAAGATAGATCGAGATATGGGTACAACGACAGCCAATGAGTAGTTGAAGCGGGGATTACAGAGGAGTTATCTCTAATTTGAGACGGATTTACTGTTCTCGGAATCCTTTAAATTGGATCCCGCTCCCGTGCGCAGAGCGAGGTGGCGACAGATACATTTTCTTGGGACATTACCGAATCTCTGGAATGATGTTGTTCTTTTGAGAATATAATTACAAATGTTCAGAACTAAATATTGTGGCGAAATATATTATCCAGAGGAACATGTACGTACCTTATGGAAAATTACTTTCTTTGAGAATGGAATTTTAGATAGGATATATTTTGGACCATTCTGATAAAAACATTCCATAGGCTCAACAAAATCATTCGGCTAGTTTTCGAGATATGGTAACATTTAGAGCGTCGTAAATATTTTCCCAAGACGTATCCAGAAACTTTCAGAATAATACTGACTATCAGTAATTCTCCTCATTGATTCTTATATCTTGAACCGATCTGACTCGCTCTGATACGATGCACGAGTTGAATCATTTTAATTCAATTGATTGACTGTTCTGACTGCCGACTGAATGATTCCAACTAACCCTTGAAGTTCTGCATTTTAAGAGATGAATATGATCTGGATCGCAATGCCTTGTTGCAAGTCAAACAGCATACAGGGTAGCTCAAAAAAATAAAAAAATTGTACAATAGTACAAATTCAGCAAAATGTTATTGAGAAAAGTCGTTGAGAATCAAAAGTTATGCCTACATACCAAAACATGGCCTTCCAAGAATTTTTGTTTTTGAAAAACATTAATAATTTCCCAATTTTTGTTCATATTTATCCTAAATACTTAAAAAAAAAATAGGAAATGAATTAATGCTTAACAAAAAAATTCTTGGGAGGCCATGTTTTGGTATTTAGACAAAACTTTCAATTGTTAATAACTTTTTCCAATAACATTCTGCTTGATTTCTGAAATAAGGGTACTTTACTCCCGTACAATTTATATATTTGTTTACCTGCCCTGTATGCGGTTTGACTTTGCAACGATTCTAAGTGCATCTGATATGATTATCTCACAGGCACCAAATTTCCGCAATATTTGTATTTTGAGAGATAAGTGCCATGTGAAGTGGAATGAATAGAAAAATCGAATTTAAACGGTTTTCTTCACATAAAGGATTCAATATAAAATTGAACCAGAGAAAGGTAGATCTCAGGTGAAAAACAACTACTTTCCTGGCAAATACCACGCAGAACGTTGAATGATATTCACCTGAAAATCCATGCATACTTCCATATAATATCAATGGACATTGAATGCAAATGTTTCTTTCTGATAAGCTCGATTATGTTTAATTTATGTCGTGTTCACCTAACAATCCGCATACCGGTTTCAGGCTTCTTGGCCCTCATCAGTACGGAGTAGTCAACCAGCCAAAGGTCCAAAGAACTCTGGCTGAAGTGAGACACAACGTAAACAAACCATCATCGATCTTGTAACACCTATAGGTACGCCGGAAAAGATAAACTTTAACTGGCGGTACCTAGTGACAGAAAGAAACACTCCGAAAATCTCCCACCTCGATAGGTTTCTTGATAAAAGATTCCTTCTCAGTAGGAGTGGCAAGCCCGTCTAGCATATAGTGAGAGATAAGTGCCATGTGAAGTGGAATGAATAGAAATAGATTTTCAGGTGAATATCATTCAACGTTCTGCGTGGTATTTGCCAGGAAAGTAGTTGTTTTTCACCTGAGATCTACCTTTCTCTGGTTCAATTTTATATTGAATCCTTTATGTGAAGAAAACCGTTTAAATTCGATTTTTCTATTTGTATTTTGGTTGTGTAATTAATTTTAAATATTCTCATATGTTGCACACTTAAATGAGCACACTGTATACTAAATAAGCAAAGTTCGGGCTAAAAGCATCTGGAAATTTTATAATTTCGACGTTTTGGCTCCCATTTTTGAGCCATTTTCAAGAAAGCTACAGAAAAAATGAAAAATCATCAATAACAGTAAAGAAAGTCAGCGATTTTCACATTGAGGTCTCAATTTGCCTACTCCTCAGGTATAGTCCCTCAAGAAGGTAAGAAAGGTATCTCATGCTGAGGCCTTAATCTGCCTTTTCCTCAGATATAGTCACTAGGACCTGCCTACTCCCCAGGACTCTCTCAATCTGCCTACTTTGTGCCAATTGGGGCGTTTTTCTATCTTAAGAGCTTTTCGAATGACACCCGCCTGTAGAGTTTCCTCAGAAGCTAGGGATTTGGTGTGCTCAAAATCTATTCAGTGACCTGTTTCTTCGCGGTGTTTGGAAAGTGCCGAGGAAGGGTCTAAGTGTCGGAGGGCAAGTTGATGTTCGTAAATTTGGCTTGTCAATCGACTGTTAGTTTATCCTATGTATGTTCAACTCTTGTGATCGGTTGTGATTATCGGTGAGTTGAATTTATCTGTGGATGAGAGAATTTGGGACGAAATCGGTTTGGACTGGATGGTGATGAGAGCTGACGTGTAGATATCGGTTTGTGTGGGTAGGTTTCTTGTATACTGTGTGGGTGGAGGACATCTAGAAAGGGTAGTAAGTTGTCAGCTTTGGTTTCCATAGGGAATTTTTTGTAGTGGTGTATGTTATTAAGATGATTCAGGAATTCAAGGAGAGTTTTCGATTCTTTATCATCCTTTCTGAACCATCAGAATGGGTTATTTTTGCGAACAATTATTGTTTTTAATACTCACAAATTTAACTTCAAAATTAATGTCTAGTAATTGGGGTAATGAATCAACGCTCAGTACATTGCAGGTTTAAGCAAATTTGTAATGAACCATATCAAATGACAGCCATTTTCAAAAGGAGGTACAACTTCATTACACTAGATTGTCATTGCGTAAAATAATGTTTGGGAGGATTGTTGATATCGAGTGTGTCACAAGCACATACCTATACCGCACGTATGAAAAAAAATAGTTGCCAAAGATTGACAACACGATTGGAATTAGAAATGATTATTTCTCAATATAACAAATTTATCTAATTGAACAAATTTTTGAAATTGATCCAAATAATATTCTCAACATAACAACATAAAGTGAAAATGACGCCATTATGCAGAACTGTTGGAAAAACTAACGTTTCTATTACCTACCTACCCAACTCGCCTGCAAAGTTTCCAAGTTCCATTTGCAAAAAAGTACCCCATGCTGGAAAATATTAATTTGCAATTCTATCATAATAATCACGGGCATCAGTGTCCATACGCTTACATATAAAAAACATCAATACTGACTGAAGTCAGTTCTCAAAAATAGCGAATTCTACTTGTTACAGCACATCAGTCATGAGACGTGAATTTTTCACGCCCTTCTCTATTACTCCGAATGCGTTCTCGCTCTGTCTTGTTGCACTCCGCGAAATCCTCACGTCTCATGACTGGCTTGGTGAGCTGTAGCCGTGCGGATCACGTGTTTCACGCATTCTATATCCCTTCCCAGTTCTTTCGTTAGTAGTAAACTTTTGACAATGGATGATATTCGTGAAGTGAGAAGAATCTAATTGATTATTATTCCATCGTTTTCTAAGAGCACGTATGTTCCAGTTCACCCAAATTAATTTCATATATATTTGCTTCAAGAGATCCTTTTTTCTGTGGAGTATTTGAATAGTTCATAACCCTCTTAGTGTCACGGTATGGTGATGGGTATAGGCTAATACCGTATATGCTGGACATGCTATAGTCTAGTCGAGAGTTCCTGCGAAAAATAATTTCAATTCTCCAAAAAATATGAGCAATAGCTCATTCGATTTGGAATGCAACTCTGAAAAAAATATTTTTTTGTTTTTTTTGCTGACAAAAATTGCAATTGTTATTAACAAAAATAAAAAAAAATGGGTTGTTTTTTTAAAATAACTCAAAAACTATGAGCAATAGCGGAAATCGGAAAATATTCCTAAAGAGGAAGAAATTTCGAATAAAAAAGTTTCGAATCATAGAACAGTGCTCCGCGCGACCGCTACGGTATGCGCGCGCCACATATAATATTTATAGTATTAGATATCAATTTGAAAATATGAATAAATTATGGTATGTTTTCAATTCTTGAATCGATAAGGGGTCGCGTTGGAAAAAAAATAAGCTCATTTTTTAACAAGTTAGGCATTTGTTAATTAGTCCTTATTTTTCGTACCTCGGTTTTCATAAAAAACATCATTTATGTTTGAATAATAGCTCTTAAACAATTTCGCATCCTGGAGCCCCTCTTATATATATATATATATATATATATATATATATATATATATATATATATACTTAACAAGATCAGGTTATGAAAGTTTTTAAAAGTGGTTTATTTTGTTTATTTTTTTAAATTAACAAAAAATTAAAAATTAAAAAAATGTGAAAAAAATTTTTTATCCAAATGTTTTGCTATTGCTGTTTTTGCATCAAATGAATGCATTCAATAACATTCGAAAAAACACTTGTTTATAAACAAATTTATTAGTTTTGCATTTAAAAAAATTTATTCTGGCCATTTTGTTATCAAGAAAGTCTAATGAGTTTTTCTGGAAAAAAATCTTATTGTTTACTATCGTTTTTCTATATTTCCATTATTAAATACTTGGTTGATAATTTTTTTTTCCCTTAAAAATCATAATTGGCATTTCTCAATAGAATAACGAAAAAAAATTTATTGTTTATTAGGTTAACAATTTGTTATACACAAATTTCAAATCTCATTATATTTTTTTTCTGTAACTACTAAAAATTACAAATTAGCTAAATAAACAATTACGTTTTTAATATTTTCTTATTTTTTTTAATCTATTAAGAAATGCCAATTATGATTTTTAAAGAAAAAAATATCTTAACTGATCATTTAAATAATGGAAATATGAAAAGAACTATTGTAAACAATAATATTTTTAAGAAAAATATTGTTTTTAAACAATTATTATTATTCTCTGGACAACAACCTGGCAAACATATATTTTTTAAATATTATTCTAGTTTTGTTTTGTTTATTTTTTTCGAATGTTATTGAATGCCTTTGTTTGAAGCAAAAACAGCAATAGCAGAACATATGGATAGAAAAAAAATTCAATAACAGTTTTTTCATTCTTAATTTCATGTTGAATTCAAAAAATTATTAGAAACAAAATAAACAACTTTTAAAAACTTCTATAACGTGATCTTGTTAAGTTTATATATATATATATATATATATATATATATATATATATATATATATATATGATAGGGGCTCCAAGAAACGAACAATTTTTAGAGGTATTATTTAAATATTTGTGCCGTTTTTTATGAATACCGAGATCCGAAAAATAGGGACTAATTAACAAAAACCTAACTTGTTGAAAAATAAATCTTTTTTTTTCCAACGAGACCTTGTTCTTTCAAGTGGTAGAAACACCATAATTTATTCAAATTTTTAAATTGATATATAATACTATACAAAAAAAATTATGTGGTGCACTCTATTAAGAGTGCATGCCGTAGCGGTCGCGCGGATGATGATAAATAATAAGATAGAGTTCCGGGAGTCAAGAATTTTTTTTCGGAAATTTCTTCGTCTTTAAGAATCACAGATTTTCGCTATCGCTTGAAGTATTTGGGTTATTACTAAAAAACTTGACCCATTTTTTTGTTAATAACAATTGCAATTTTCGCCACCAAAAAACAAAAACACAGAATTGCATCCCGAATCGAATGAGCTATTGCTCATATTTTTTGGGAACTTGGAACTATTTTTCGTAGGAAACTCACTTCTCGACTAGTCTACTAGCATCAACATTATATGGTATGATCATATGAGGCTTTTCGACAGGCACCGCGTCAATTGTCCCTTCATGATGGGCTGGGATATAAAAATCACCATCCTAACATAACATAATGGATGCCTCGATATCTGTGAAGCTACTTAAGTTCAGCATTCATTGCAGCTTCCATGTAGGACTTATGTCGATCTAGTACGTCTTAGCTCAATATCGAAAACTGTACTGATTAGTATATATTTTCGATTACCGAATTCTCATATGTCCAGTCAATAAATAAACGATAAATAATGTTCAATCAGTGATTGAAAGGAGAATCGATAATATATCAAAAATATTCCTGAAAATGAATATTTCAGAAATATTGTGAAGAAAATATCTATAAGTGTTTTTTTCAGAGTGTATTGATATTCATCCCCAAAAATAACATTTCTAGTTTTTTTTTCGAGTAATACTTGATCATTTCTCAACCGACGAAAAAAAGGAGGTTCTCTAGTCGATACGTTTATTTTTTTTAACCTGCCCCTAAGGTAGGAAAATAGTGGATTGATTGTTCAACTGCACTGATTTTTTTCCTGTTAACCGATTCTACAACGCACAACATTGTTTTGGGTTATCCAGTTTAGATAAAAAAAATCCATTGAATAGGGTATACCTCGAAGTTGGTCCCATTGAAAAAACACCCCTAAAGGGTGCTACCTGTGAACCGATTCTGTCGAATTAATTAAGTGGGTAGCAATCAGTAGATTTCAGCCACAAAACATTGAGAAATGAAAACTTCTCAACAAAAAATTAAAGGGTCGTGTCGCCGCCGCGAATCCCGCTGCAATTATTTTATGCTTTACAAAATTAATTTGATTTTTTTTATGTTTAGCGCCGACTGGAAATTAGTTATTTATATATTAGTTCAGGAGCTTAAAAGGGGAAACATTCTCAATTGAATATTGAATAGAAAGATTTTTCTGTGAATTGACTTAAAAGGTTTATTTTATTTTTCGCTTTTCAGTTTATTTTTTCGTCGATTAATTTTTTTTATTCCCCATATCAGCTGTAAATATTAGTTTGCCTCTAATATTCATGTGACACAGAATTGACAGAAAAAATAAAGTTCTTGCTAAAAATGACAAAACGTGGAATTTTGAATCGATCAGTGGTTTCGAAAATGCGATTATATACCCTCTTCTAATGGGTAAAGAGAGAATGAATATTCTAAGAGACATGACTTTGCTCTTGCATTAGAAAACAACAACATATTGTAAAAATAATTACGTTTCAATATGGTATGATGAAACTGGCAATAAAATCAATCATTATGACTGTCAACTTGATGAATTCAAAATAATGATTATTCATTCCTCTACAACCTATGATAAAATTAATAACTGGAGTGATGTTTCAGATGCATGAGATATACACCTATAGACTATTATTTGAAATGAAAACAATATTGTGTACTAAAATGAAGTACTATAAAAATACTAAACTATTGCTAATAAACAGATGACGTTCTGACCTTACATATAAGGCTTTTTCATTTGTCGCCGATTCACCTACCTTTGTCAGATTCTATTCTAGAAGGAGAAACACTGTTGATTCATATACGTCAAATTGCATTCTACTCAACACGAGCTAACAAACCTCATATAAAAGGAGAATGCCGAACAAACAAAAATAATGAATTCATCGAAAAACATCAAACATCCTCATCGATGATTTTCTGAACAACTTGGAGAAAAATATAAAAGTTGTGAGTCTCATACATCCGTATTTTATTGTATTTTGCATGGATTCTAATGTCATTTGATTATTTCCTAATATATATATTAAAAAATCTTGAAGAATTTTCCAGCTTTTCCACAACATTTTGTTCACAAAAAGTATATGCCATGTTTTCATCTCTCACGGAATAACACCGGCAGTTATGATTTCTATTGTTTAGAATTCTGAACGTTTATTGTTTCCACTAATTTGGTGGCGCTGCTATTTTAGTCAGATTTGAGAGAAAATCCATTCAATATGCTTTTTGCGAAGGTCATCACAATTAATGTTTAGGTATTTATATTAATGTTTAGTTAACATTTGTATATTGGTCATTATCAAACTGATATTATTTTGTACTTGAATACGTTCTTGGAAAAATGCCTTCGGAACTGTGAAAATAGTATAGATGTATTTGGTTATATTTGTGGGACTTGTGCTGTCACGATAACGACAAAATATTAGACTCTGTGAAGAGAACATATCACGCCTATTTTGGATTTGGCATTGAACTTGAGTCATGGACTCCAAATACAGTATGTCTAATTGTGTGAAACAATTAAGACAGTGATCAACAGGTAACTTTGTAGATTCCCGATTAAAAAAGATGGAAACATTGTACCAAGGTCGATGGAACGTGAAATTGATGGCTGATTAATGTTGATCACTGGCGATTTTCCCCATAAAATCCATGAAAAAAATCACTCCGAAACAGAAACAGAATGAACTACTTAAGTCTTTAATTTTAATTCAATTTACTTAGTGATCACTAAAAATAGTTTTTTATTTACCAATATAAAGATTTTTTGCGATTTGTAGGAAGCCTTATGTGATGGAAACGGATGGGGGGTACCACTGAAGTCAGGCCATCACTCAAAATGAAACAACGATCCAAAACTTTTCAGACGAATATATCATCCAATGGAGCAGAAACAATCTTGGAAAAACGCTATCTAGTAGCCAAATATAGTCAAGACATTTTATCATTAAAATCAACATTTGATGAGTGATTTGTCTATATACCCACGAAAACATTTGGAAAAAATATGAAGAAACTACTTTTTATTAGTAATTTTTTATGCTCATAACTGATGAAGACCGTAGGCTTCATTGAAATAATTATACACGAAATACAGAATTTTTTACTGGATTTTTAAAATTGAATGAGGTTATTTGGCAATTCTAACCGATAAACTGAATGATTCATCTACATACAACGATGAACCGCAACTGTTTCCATTTCCATCAAGCTCCATCATTAATAATATGAAACCAAACGAAAAAATCGAAGTTTTAATTATATTACACCCGACATACTGACATAAAGTAAAATGACTGTAACAAACAAGCATAAACAAAAACCCATCTTGAAGGCGGAACATATTAAAAATTCTCATATTACATCCCTAGACGTCTATAATTAATTCGTTTTAATTTTTCAAAAAACATCTGATTTGACGTTCTTATAACCAGGCAGCACGGACTTACACTCCGTAGGCAGATAGTTATTCTTCTGTGGGAGATGTTCTTTCGGAGGAGTGATTAATGGTTCAATCTTACCGTGCAAGAAACAATTATGAGTGTGTTCTGTCACAGATGACAGCTGAATGCGTCCTTTCACCGATTGCCGCGAAGCTGGACTTTTTGTTCTTCAGAATTATTATATTTTATAACTAACTAATATTCAATAATCCCACCGAAAATAAAATTAATATGTATGTGGGAACAGCGAGTTTCATATTAATGTAAAGAACACCAATAACCTAATGATCCACAGAAATATGTGAGGATGCAATTAGTCGAAAAAAATGGCAGTAGACGGTCTAAAATAGTTTTGATTTTCATTTTTTCATTATAAATGGAGTAAAAAAAGTTTCCTCAAATCCTACAAAAATATTCAGTATATTGATCGAAGCCATGAGTAAAAATAAACTCACAACTGATTAAGTTTCAATGGGTTCCCGAGTTCATTGTTGTCTATATAATTCAATTATAAAATTCGCTAATTTTAACGAACAATGAACATTACTTTTGAAATCATTATTGGCAACAATGAGTAGTAGAAAAAGTATACTACTATCAGGGGATACCACGAAAAATATGATAAGATTGAATCAAAGAATAAATAAAATAATTAATAAAATAACTTTTTGAAGACAAGCCTTCATTCAAATGCACTAAGGAGTAAATAATTATTGCTTTGGATGTGTGACGTAGTTCATTCCGTGAGTTTTAGATTCAAAAGCTTGTCGCGCAAAGTTATCAGTTCGAATACAAAAGCCACAAGTTTTGAATCTATAACTCACGGAATAACCTACGTCACACATCCAAAGTAATAATTTTTTACTTTTTAGTGCATTTGAATGAAATGTTGTCTTTAAAAAGGTTTTTCAATGACTATTTCATTTTGTGGTTTTTAGTACGTACCCCTTCTGCATTTTTGTTAAAGCATGGTTATTATGGGGCCTTTTTTCCCTGTAAGTTCTGAGCTATCTAGTCCTACAATGGGGAAACCATCTAAAGATTAACTCATTCGCCATCTTGGAAATGCCATATTCAATTTATGAATTCCAACTGAAAATCAATATTCATAATTTCAGACCCCAAAAACCCCGACATACCAATTTTGAATCGAATCGGGCCATAATTACAAAACTCGTCCTCCATGTTTAATGTGTAAATTTTGATGAAAAATTCATAATCCCCGTGTCTTTCCCCATGACACCAATTAAATTTTGATCGGATTGTTCGGCCATTTAGGATTTTTTAATTTTAAAAAAATTTAATTTACGACCCTGAGAACCCCTACATACCAATTCTGAATCGAATCGGAGCATTAAACTAAATCTTGTCCGCCATCTTGAAGCGCCATTTTGTTTTTTTATCTTACAAAAATTACATGAACCGCCATTTCAATTTCATAAATTTTGACAGAAAATTCATGATCTCCGACTCCAAAAACCCCCACATACAAATTTTGAATAGAATCGGACCATAATCACAAAACTCTTCCGCCATTTTGGAGCCGCCATCTTAAATATATAAATATTGATAAAAAATTCATAAACCCAGAAAATCCCCAAAAAAAGATTATCGAAGGATTTAAAGATTTAGAAGGGATTTTCACTTATAACATTTTTTGGTAGGTCTACTGGGTGATAATAAGAAACGGTCCGAAAGTTAATAATGAATATATTTTTTTGTATCTAAGCAAAAATATTGTAACCGTTTTTTGATATCAACCTGAGCTTGGAAGGTATATTCAGGATAGTCTGATAATTTCTTGGTAATTGATTCCAAGGTGGGCACTACTCTACTGGCCCCATCAACTTTTTTAAATTTTCGATCTTCTCGTATTCTTTCCAGAGAATGATCTACGACATATCCTTGGTTTCTCAAGATTCCTTTTGTGTTGATGAACATTTAGATTTCATCTGGCTTAATTTGTTCGAACATTTGTTTTTTATGGAGACTGTGTTGGATTTGAAGTAAAATTTAGGATTGCCGCTTCTCTATCAGTTGAAATACTCTTCCAGGCGTGAAATTAATTTATTTTGTTCCTTATTGAAGTTTTCAACCGAAGCAAACTCCAACGTAAATTTCTTTCAAATTCAAAGCAGCTTCACATTCAAAAATGAATCATGAAATGGTTTTTAGCCGTGAAACCGAGATATGGCGTCATATTCAAAAGATATTTCCGTTGAGTGGAAACCGCTTTTCTATGAATCGTGTTCGTGAGAAGCGTACTTTTCACTATTGAATCAACTTTATTGGGATTTGTTTCTAGAGGCTTGTTGAGTAATCTCCATTTCGCTGCCATAATGCCAAAAGCATATTCTACTGTTTTTCGACATCTTGACAGTATATTACTTTCTCTCGTGCTACATTGAGAATATGCTTTTATTATGTATTATTTCAAGGGATATGCATCCTCACCCAGTAAAATATGTGGAAGTATCACTTCGTAGGCCACTTGAAGTCCAAACTCACCTTCACGTGGTTTGCGGCAAATGGGGCAGATTGCGGACAATCACGTGGTCGCATGGGCTGCCACGACCGGACACCGGACTAACGAGGCTCTGGCAAAACTGCCTTAGACCTTTGCAGGGGGTACCACAGTTGGTAAATTTGTGGTGCAGGAGCACGAACTCTAGGACCAGGGACTCATACACTACCCTAATGTGTCCATAAAGTATTTTCTCCACCCTCCAAAAAAAAATACCTCAGAGTTTGGCAATTTTTCATCTTTCGGCTATACAGATCCATTTTCCAACAGCTGGTATAAACTAGGTGAAGCAAACGTTTATCCATCACGAATTTATAGTTTGGAGCTTCTACTGATGGCATTACAGGAATATGTTTTCCATCAATACAACCGGCGCAGTTTGAGAAATTCTACTCATCTTAAGTCGCGTACAGACCTAGATTCCAACGCCAAGCAACCGAACCCAAGCATTTGTCCGTTGGGATTTGGCCTTGGGAAGGATTGGAAAGCCTACGTCCACACCAGAATTTATATTGGAGTATTACAGCGTTTGGGAGGGTTTGGTGCGACTAGACCTAGTAGAAATGTTGAGCAAAGAAGATTTATTATTAGCAAGTGCGGAGTTTTTGATATTATATTCTGTAATTACAAAGAAAAAGAAAAAACGCAAGCCTAGGGTGTTGGTGGCTGACAACACCATTTGAAAACAGACTTTTGTACAGTGGAAATGGCTTATTAGAGGAACTTCAAAGTAAAGATAGTGGACATTTCAGAAATGTTTTCGCAGAATGACACCCGATATCTCTAATACATTACTTTTCCTCGTAAAGCCGAAAATTCAAAAGCAGATTAAAAATTCAGTCTTTAGTCCACTCCATATTTTTTTATGCAAAATCAAGTACGCGGCTTAACTAAGATGATAAAGTGCCGAAAACTACTCCACGAAAACAAGCAAGCAACAAATCCCGTCCAGACCAAATCAAACATTTTTTGACGAACCGTTCAAGGAGCGAACGCCAAGCTTGGAATCGGTTGGGTTGTGTTCGATCGCGCCGTACACACCGGCTCCAACGCTGAGCACATGTGCCTTGGTTTGCGTTGGAATCTTGATCTGTACGTGGCTGTAGAATTCTATAAAAAGTATTGCCAGTCACTATAATTTTTTTGTACACTGCAAATTACTTCATATAAGATCACAAGTTTCGTTAATTATTTTCCTGATGGTTTAATTCTAAATGAATATACTAGGGAACGATATCCAAATAAAATTATTCATCAATATATATAATTCTCTCACTGATTGCTTCAGAAAGTTGCAAAACCAGACTCCACTCGCCCGAAAACGAGCGTATACGCACGAACACGCTTGCACTTTAATCACAGCTTTATGTGCAATGAACATAATGCATATACCTAGTTACAACCAATCCACACTGTAATATTATGCATACAAGTTAAGGGGATCGCGAACGGGAGGATTATGGAGCTAAAAGCTAATTAATTTTTAAATTAATTGTTCCATGAAAGTGGATTATAAAATTCTCAATCCCTAACAAGTGTAACCGTAAAGATGATTAATAGCAGAAGTGTATGCAATGTGCTTATGGTATGGCGAACGCTAGAGAATAACTCGATCGAATCCGAGCATCAGCCGAGCTCAACGAGACGCGATGAACATAGATGTTTCGGTACAGAAATGATAGTATTATTAATAGTTGGTGTCTGCTTTTCGGTTATGTGCAAGTCATTCTACGTCACTTCGCTCCCGTTTGTTTTTCGTGATCGATACCGCTAACATCTCGTGTCATCGCGAAACGACCCATCCTCTTCATCTTTACCAGTGGCGGGTATGGAAAGAACTAGCAACTTCACCATACTAAAAAAGTGTAAAGTAATTCTTTCTGTGAAAAACTCCCCTCATATCCACACATTCACTCAGTGCCCTATTCATATGAGTCAAGTCACTACATATATAGATAAGCTGAAAAAAGTATGTCCTTGACTGAAATAAAAATAACATGGTGACTGTATGAATAGCCCCCGAAATATACATCCTGCAAAGAACGATTTTCACTTGTTTTTCGGTGAAAATCAGACCCCGGCGTAATTACACTGAAGAGTATATTGTTTTGGTGGCTTTCATTAATTCTTACCCGGTTACTGAAATTCGTTGGTGTGTATTTGAAAAATGTGTCAGTTTGACAGTAACCGCTAAATATAATTTTAGTTGACCATGAACAGTTTTGTTGAATTTTCTTTAGAAAATATTTCCGAAAACATCGGATAAAGCATTTCGGTCGATACCAAAAGGTCTCGTTCGTATATTTCGAGACAGTTTACTATGTTTTGCGCCTGTCGAAACTACCAATTCAATAAGGAAACAGATGCCTATGCAGCAAATATTCTGAAAAACTTGCGGAAAATGGATGGCGAGGACTATAAAGAGTGAACAGTAAGAACCATCTGGAATACTACCCCCAAAATTATAATGGAGAAGTACTCCAATGATTATGGAGGAAAAATTATTCCTTTCGAAGATGTAGTATATAAAGAAGCAATAAATGCAAAAAGAAAAGAGCTTCAAAAGATTCCGGAGAATAGGAAGACGAGCTCTACAGCATTATGCTCTAATCAATTTGAAAAACTGGTAGATACATGCGACGAAGAATTGCCAGATGGCCTGGTGAAAAAGATATTTTATATATTATCTCATGAACTAGCTTGGAGAGGCGGTGGGGCCACAAATTGCATGATGAATTTTTCAAACCTGAAATTGACATACCTGGGTACAGTACTAATAGGATAGAATATAATGCAATATTTTCAAAAACGACACAAGGGGGCAACAAAAAATGTTACTAGTCAAAATGGTTGGTAACCAATCAGAAAAATACAGATTTATGCTTGATGAGACTTTTTAATAAATGTATTGAAAAGAGACAAGATGCTCAATGTGAATGATTCTTTTTAACAGCTAACCCCATCAGCAACATTTTGCCATGAAAAAGTGGCTTTTGTTTAAGCCGTGCACTAAAACGTATAAAATAAGTTTTAGTCATCGCTGACAATGATTTAGTTATTTTTTGTTGAATTATTTGGTTTCAAAAACCTTGTCGCGTGTGTTCATAACAGTAGGTACCAATTAATTTCATTGGACAATGATTGGTTAGTGAGTAACAACTGGTCAAAGTATTAATTTTATTACAATTGGCGCGACAAGCTTTTTGAAACCAAATAATTCAACAAAAAATAATTAAATCATTGTCAGCGATGACTCAAACATATTTTATACATTTCATTACACGGCTCAAATGAAAGATTGCCTTCAAAAAGATTTTTTATTAGTTATTTTATTTTCTGCTTTTTAGTTGATAGACCTTAATCTGTTCATTTCTAATAGAGCATCGTTATTACAAGGTCTCTTCCCTGTGAGTTTTGAGCTGAGGAAAATCATGATCTCTGACACCAAAAACTCCCACACACCAATTTTGAATAGAATCTGACCATATTCACAAAACTCGTCCGCCATCCTGAAGTCGCCATCTGGAATTTAGAGGTTTTGACAAAAAATTCCTAATCTCTGATCCTGAGAACCCCCACATACCAATTTTGAATAAAAAAGACCATTATTAGAAAACGTCCTCCATCTTGGGGCCGCCATCTTGAATTTAGCAATTTTGTCAAAAATTTAATAATCTACGACCACGAAAACCCTCACATACCAATCTTGAATCGAATTGGACCATAATCACAAAACTCGTCCTCCATCTTGGAACCGCCATCTTGAATTTATGAATATTGACAAAATTTCTTTATCTCCGATCCCGAAAACCCCACATACCAGTTTTGAATCGAATCGGACCATAATCAGAAAATTCGTCCGCCATCTTGAATTCACGGATTTTGACAACAAATTCATAATTTCCGAAAATTCCCAGATACCAGTTTTGAATCAAATCGGATCATAATTACAAATCTCATCGCCATCTTGGAGCCGTCATTTTGTTTTTTTTTTTCTAACAAAAATTCCATATTGCATTGTCACCGGAATTATGAACACCTGCCAAGTTTCAATTTGATCGGACAACTAGAAGTCGGTCAAAATTCACTTGCAAACGAACGATTTAACTAACAAGTGAAACTAAATAAAAGCTTGTAAAATACAAACCTTCAGTATAAGTGTATTTGTTGTCGATTTCAAATTCAGCTATAGTTTTTCATTTCTTTCTGAAAAACCCTCAAAAAATCACTCCCTTCTATCTTATTTCTCATTAATAATAATATATTCTGTTACCTAACTATTCTTTCAGGAATATGTTTTGTAACCCCTAATTTGGTTACCACCACAGAACTCATAGAACTAGAAGGCCAATACCGTTTTGATGGAACGAGCCCCACTGTACCGCATAGTACACACATGGGCATGCGCAGTAAAACCGCTGCCATGACAGGGGGGGTTTCAGTGAAATTTATAACCTCCATTAACTGAAACATACTGACTTTTACCATGAGAACTTTCTGAAGATGGGTGTACTTGAGATAATAGTGGAGTGCAACTGAAGTTATGAGGAATTTCTGAACCGTAAGGTTTCGGGAGGAAACGCTTATTTATAAGAATAATTTTTAGTGGCTATTAAAAAGTTCACTTCCCCATTCTCTGAATTATTTATTTGACATGAACTAAATTGTATGCAGTATTTCACATGATAAAATATTTTATTTCAAAGATAATTTGGTTTTATTCTTCGATTATCATTTCAAGAGAATGGGTAGCTATGATGGAGACAATCACAATTCACTTCTCCCTTGCAGTTTTGAAGTAAGAGTAACAAATAATTTCCAAGTATTTAATGCCTAAAAAATATTTTGGCACAAAGTAAAAATATTGGGGAATTTAAATGTAAATGCTATGAATATAGCGTGTCGTCCCATGAAATTTATTCTTGATAAAAGTTGGTGCCTATCGAGAAACCTGTAATGGGCTATCGAAAAGAATGTCAAGTTTTTCGTTAGTGAAGAAAATCGGTTTTTTAGAAAAGTCATCAAGAAACTTCGCTCGTGCGGGCGATAGTGCGAAACTAATATCCGTGGGATTATGCCTGAATGTCTCTAAGGTCGTATCCTTTCTTGTCATAGCTTTCGATATTGGAACTCGGAGTTGTCTGTAGACGAGTCGCGTACCTGGCAAGGTGTTGCACCTGGTAGAGCTGTTTTCATGCTGCAATCTATTGAGACTCAGCCCTTATCTTGGAGATTCGTCTTGTCGGTTAGACAAGACTCCTAAATTCATTACCCACGCGAGCGCACTCATAAAAAACCATTGGGAATATTTAATTGTCATCCAATGGACAACTCAGATTTAGAATATCAGAAGTATACTAATAAAGTTGATTTTTCTTAAATTTTTAAGTTACTTTTTGATACATGAAAAAAAGTTTAATTTTTGATAGCTTCTTCCTATTCAGCTCTTTCCTCACATTTTCTGCTTGTAACCAAGCAACAAACACTATGTTAACGTATTTTACCGTAAATTTGTATAATACATTTTATCACTTTCATTTTGTGCTACATCTCGTAGCTATATCAAAAACATGCTCATCTAATTTAGAAAACAATGTTTTTATCTTCGAAAAAAGTTCTCAAAATAGTTCTACAAAAACATCCATATTTTTTTCTTCCGCCATTATTTGCTTGATTTTTCTCTCTGTAAACATACCACACTTCACAACATCTGCAAAAGTCTTGATTAATCCAGAAAAAGAGGCAGTTCTGTATTTTATATGTAATTAATTGAAGTAATCAAGATCTGCACTTGCTTTTCTTTCTTCTTCCAGTACTATGAATTAGGGAAATTGCTGTATACGGAGTTATTCATGTTGAAAAGGGAAACATTCTCAATTGGATATTGATAAAAATATTTTTATTATATACATATATAAGGTGATTCGGAAAGATGTAAATTTGTGATGGATGTGATTAATTTATCAAATTGGTGTGAATTGTGGACAAATTTTGAAAGTCATTCCGGTTATTCACTGAGTTTTGATCTTTTTCAATATAAAGCATTCAAGTACCATTCTTTGGTGGTAGTCGCTTTCAGAAGCTAAAACCTAGGGCAGAGGATTGAACTTTATTATTTATGACAGTGTTTCTATGGTTTGAGATCCGTTTATGAATATATTGTTTAGTCTGGCCTATATATGTTCCATCGCAATCTTTACAATTTATTTTGTAAATAACATTTCTTTTTTCTCTCGACTCTGTTTCTGACCACAATTTCGAGAAGTATTTTGTACTATCATTATTTGGTTTGTGAGCTATTTCGACGTTATGTTTTTCTAATACTTTCTGGATACATTCCGAGGTCCCTTTGATATAGGGTAGTGAAATATAGTTCGTTTTTGCTTAAGGTAGTTTTATAATATTGGTGTTATATATTTTGTGTATTTGTTTTTTGATAATTGGTTCGAAAAATGTTGGTGGGTGATTATTTGTGATGAGTACTTCTTTTACTGTTTTCACATTTTTGGGTCTGTTTTTGCCATGAGCTAATCGAATGGCTCTATCGGTTAGACTTATGACAACGCTTTTTTATGATGATAGTACAAAAAAAATCTCGAAATTAAGGCCAGAAACAGAGTCGGGAGAAAAAACAAAGGTTATTTACAAAATAAATTGTAAAGATTGCGATGGAACATATATTGGCCAGACTGAACAATATCTTCATAAACGGATCTCAAACCATAGGAACACTGTCATAAATAATGAAGTTGAATCCTCTGCCCTAGCAAAGTATTCTCTAGAAAAACTCCATCAATTCAACTACAACAATGTCCAGGTTCTTCTGAAAGCGACTACCACAAAAGAATGGTACTTGAAATGCTTTATATTAAAAAAGTTCGAAACTCAGTGAATAACCGGAATGACATTCAAAATGTGTCCACAATTTACACCAATTTGATAAATTAATCACATCTATCACAAATTTACATCTTCCCGAATCACCTTATATATGTATATGATACTATAACCCCGTATACAGCAATTTCGCTAATTCATAGCTTTTTTTCCAACTACTTTTTATTTTAACAACGATAAACATCTGTATTCACATTTTACAACTACCGACTAAGACAGCAACATGCTGATCATTTTGTTCATGTAAGTAATTCTATTTCTCTTTTTGTTACATACAATTTTAATGAAACCTCAATTTTTTGTAGAATTTCAAAATGGCTTATGTATAGCCGAAACGTACGTCGTAAAATAAAATTTTTTCAATAAAAGAATTTTGTTTTTGGACCGAAAGAACCAATCAATTACTTACTCTACTAATGTATGTAGTTACTTTTATAACGGATTTTTTCAACGAGGGTAATTTTGTGGCAGAATGTTATATTGTGGAATTAAAAAAAAATATTTTTGAAAGTTTTGGACGATAAGTATTCCTAATCCACAAATGTGATGCTACATGAGAAAAACACGATGGCGCAGCCTTTCGGGAAGGTAGATTTCAGAAATTATTTATTGAATCTGAAATTGCCATCAATCGAGCTAACGGATCATGTGCCAGATGAAATGGAACATGTTTTTGGAAAACAAACACTATTTTTAAATGAATCTCATACTCTACGATCAAAAGTTGGAGAAGCGTTCAAATCTCCCTCGCCATTTCTCAATCTTTCAAATCAAAACAAAGAATTATAACAAAACTGGTTACCTTTCTGTTCCATTCAACTATTGAACTATAGAATTGCATGAGGTTACAAAAAATGAAGATTCAGATCCAAAACACTTCTGAAAATACAGAAGTTTACTCAGCTATCGAATGAAAGCATATGGACAGTACCTACTTGGGTTTCAATTTCAATATCACCCCAAAAAGTAATTATTAATAATTATTCATCTAGTTTAACTTAGAAAGGAAAGATTGAGAGATTTATATATATATAAACTGTCGATTCGATTGTGTTTTTTGGGTTCTGGAAACATGATCAGCGAAAATATACAAATGTTTTTTCGTGGTGTGGTAACGTCCTCAATAGGTAGTATTCCTAAAGAATCTGCTCAACAAACAGCTATAATGAATATTAGGAGTTGATGCTTTTTTTTCCTCTTCTACAAATCAAACAGGATCTTCACAACATTGTGTGAAATTTCCAAATTTGATTTCAGAGGGATTTCACTTTTTTGCAATTTTTCGGGATTATCTAATTTTCTGTGAGTTAAGCTTTCTTTACAATTAAGAAATACCCTTCGTAATGTAGGAAATATCTTTCGATATTTTTGACCTAGCCAACCCCTATGAAAGAAATATTAACGAATTGGTAAAACCTTGAATGAGTGCGATTTTTGGGGAGGAACAACGTGTCTTGATATGGTTTTTTGGGTAAAACATATTTTGTATTTCTTCTTCACAAAATTTGCGACATATTATTGTTCAGTATACTCTTGGACCCCCATATATGATTTTAAAATTATCATAAAGTACAGGCTGATATCACCAAAGCGCACCATTATTCTGTACGCTATAGATATATTAATTTCCATTTCCTTCAATACATTGAAATTTGAGTCATGAAAAATCTCGTGTCTATCTGGTTTTGGATAAACCTATCAGTTGGAGGTCTTTTTCATTTCAAATTTTCTTCCCCGTGGCTTACTACCCTTTCTGAACTGAATAAAAACGCAAATATGATTGTAATACAGATAATTTGTTTCTTGAAACTGAAATTAATAAAAAATTAATGGCTGTCATTGATTTTTTTTATTTGCTTTCTATATCTTGGACTGCAAGGTCGCCCGCCTATTCTAACCTCCCTTGATTTATCTTCTTAGGGATTGTAGAGAGAAAAGTTTCATAAATCAAAACCAAGAAACCGGGAGGAGTACAGAAAAATTACCGCCAATAGATTGAAAAATTATAATTAACTAGTGGGTCATAATGTTCCGATTCTATTCTTTTGTTCTTTACATATATTTACATATTATATATATATATATATATATATATATATATATATATGTAGTTTCCATACGATCGACTCATACAAGAATAAAAGATACCAATTTTGTTTCGAGACCCTTTTACTTCTTACAGAATGGTAAAAAAAAAGAAAACACCTCCAATCAGCACAATGTGCTGAACAAAAAACCATTTTGAAACGGAATATGTGTTGTAGGTAAGAATAAATGCACAAAATAGCCATGCATTTTTTTTTTCGAGAAATCTGATGAAACCTGGGGTCCTCCAGGCGAAACGTTCAGAACTAAAAATATTCATTAAAAATACCACTTTGTTGATGTTTAAGGATTTTTATTTGGGAGTTACCAAAGTGGCAAGTGATGAGTGAAATAAATTCTAAGATGGTTGCCTAATTAACTAGAGACATCACCCTGTATGTTAAAATGAGTTCGCTCCGAGGATCCAAAATATGATCCTACCAATTGTTGAATGTTTCTTCAATCAGAGTTGGCCATGAAGAATATGTAATACTAATATACAGGGTGTAATCTAACCTCTTACATTTGATAGTCCATAAAAAAATAAACAGATTTTTCCTTCGATATCTTTCGATAACTCCGTAATAAGCCAGAAACAAAATATATTACCTACCGAAACTTAGCTGTTTCACGATTCCCCAGATGTGGACGAATTTACACTCTTTATCAGCTTCACCTGTATGTATGTAGGTAATAAAATCTCTGAAATCAATTTCCACCCACTTCCAGTTGTACGAATCTTTTGAAATTTCACACACGTATTAAGAACCGATGACAACACAATAATTTCATAGTTATGACTTGGTATTCTCACCTAGATCGTCAGAAAAAAAAAATTCACATTTCAAAATAAAAAAATATGACAAATGCTCATCCGCCAAAATTTAGTAATAATTTTTATCTCATGTGGATGAAATAATCAAAGACTTTTTCTCCCATAGTCTTTTTTGGTGTTTTGTAGCAATATAAACTAACAAGTAAAAATAAAATTATGGTTTGAAAAAACTAATAAACACGCTTATACAGCAATGAGGCCTGAAAAGTTGAAAATAATAAGATCAAAGTAAAAAATCGTGCTTTATTCTTATTATTTCAAACTTTCCAGTCCTTATTGCTTTATAAGCGTGATTTCAGTTTTTTAAACTATAATTTTATTTTTTGTTAAATTTTTTGAATTTACAACCACTGTTATCCATTATACACTCGTTATTCACAGGTGTGCAAGAGGTTAGATTACACCCTGTATAATGTATAGGAGGATGTATGTAAATATGATATTATACCTATTGAAAAAACAGTCATACGATTAGATAATCAAAGAAAATTGGTTGAAAGTAATACTTTCAGCACATTCTGTACAATCTTATGACTCCAGAATCGGAGGATTTGATGGTGTTCTGATAATAATCTGATCTAATAAACCAAATAAAAAAAACGAAAAATGGTCATTGGTTATCGTCTCTCACCGGAAAATAATTTAAAAAAAAACAAATCGACCTGTATGCAGAAACATACGTGGGTGGAGCTGCACAAACTGAAGCACAGTGCATATATATTATAAATTTCAGATATCCATTCTCAGCCTTATTCTACGCTACTGTATTACTACTCTCATAACTCATGTTTCACCGGCAGATACCGCAACTTCAAGTTCGGTGGTATGTTGCCGTGCTTGCTAGAAAATGTAAATTTTTGGGTAGATATATCTATCATCTTCGAAAACGACTTTCTCATGATGTTATTGAAATTCCCCAATATTTCCATTGCATTTATTTTATTCCCACCGGTTGTGAGAAGAGTGAGATAGTTGTTACCTATGTTATATTTCGTCATGACTGTATATATATATATATATATATATATATATATATATATATATATATATATATTTACAGTACTCAATATTATCACGACTATAAAAATTTATTCCGCAATTTCAAATTGCTAAAAGAACATTTTTACAAATACAAAAAATTTAGTCACTGAGTAGATGCTTCTGAATATATACAACAGAATTATGTATGAGAGTTCTTGCATTGTCACATTACGTTATTTTCAATCTACAGGGACATACAGTTCCTCTGAAGCACATCTGGCAATGACATGGCTTAGGAAATTTTTCAGGGTCCGTTGGATCAGCTGTCACTTGTGGAATTAATGTACCGATTGAATTTTTCAGATGATTCCAAAGCATGAGTTCATTTGTAGCATTGCAAGTAGCCTCTTTTTATGGAGACGGATAGATTTTGAAGTAGGGTCGAAATCTTGAAAGTTTCGTAATTTTTTGTGATGGAACTGATGGATACATAATTTGACATTGTACCCAAGATTCATGCAGGTGCACGAACCAAAAATTATTCTACTTTTTTCCGTGTCCTCATCCAGTGGTCCTTTGCCAAACTCTAACAAGAGGTCTTCTTCATATGTTTCTGTTGCTTTCAAAGCTGCTAATTTTTACAGACTTTACTTGTAGTGCCGCAGCCGGTTAGAGAATGAGTAGCTGGTAAAGCTGTTAAAAGTGTTACTCTGCCCTCAAAGGAGTCAAGTAGAATGTACCGCAATATTTTTTCTACTTCATAGGCAATCCAAAGTTCTTTAAGTCCTAACCCTGTCCACTTCTGTATATAGTGATAGAGTGCACTAACAAAAACATTGGTATTTGAAGAACAAATAATCACGTTGCTTACTTTTGAAGTCAGTGTCATGTTATAAATATGGGTAAGGATCCTGTCATCTGGTTCTTCATGGTCACATTCCAGAGTAAGTTCTTCAACTATCCCATTCTTTATAGTTGAACATTTTTGCTAATTATATTTTACTAGATCACCAAGATGAATAAGAACAGATTCAGCGACATAATCTTTTTTCTGGGATATCAAGCAAAGTATGATTGCAACACTTCTTTGTCAAGATGTAAAAGTTAATTCATAAAACAAAATTTAGTTCAAAATCAAAGCTTTCAATGTAACTGCGCAAGGTTTCAGCACATTCCTTAATACAATCAAAGTTAGGAGGTTATTCTGCAAGTTGTGCTACAGTTATTTTATTCGGGAAATCAATCCTTTGAATATGTTGAACAAATCTATCACCAAAGTGCTCTATAAGTAAAGTTTACATCCTTCTATTTGAAATATGGATGTCCTGGACAATCATTTCTCGTTGAATTCATCGCGTATTGATAACTTATCCTCCGGTTTCAAATTTGAGTGAAGCCACAAACGTTGTGAAAGATTCTCTTAGGCCCTCAGAACCAGCAGTTTTTTCGGATGCATCTTTTTCAATATCACTTTGATCATTCAACATGTATTTCCTTATACAGTTCTTGTGACAGTGAACGTCTGCAACACAATACTATTAACATCTTCCAATGTAGCTACTCGCTGAAAAACTACATCGAAATAAATCTGCGACGCTTTCAGTGGTAAGTCTTCTCTGAACTTCCCACAAATACACAACAGTTTCCAGTTTGCATTAGCTTTCAATTGGTTACACACTATAAATTTTTTTTAATTGTCCACTAGGTCCCAGATCTACTTTTCTGTCTCTGTCGTTGGGCGCCGGTATTTTGCCTCTTTTTCCGAACTTCTTCTTCTTGTTTTTCTTCAGCTTGGTTTACCTCAAGTATGTAAGATCTGTAGTGTGATATTTTATGGTTTTGGATTGACCAGCTTCACTGTCTCACTTACATGACAATAAACAACCAGCCTGGTTTCACAGCCAGAGGTGGCGCAGGGGTTATAACCCGGACCTGTTGTTCGTGAGTGAGCGAATAACCCCTCAGTGTCTGAAAGCTATTTGTTCACCAATACCAAACACACAACATCGACCAATAATGTGCCAAGTTATTGCCGCGGTCCAACCACAGAAAACAAAATTCAGGCGACGATACAACTTCAGGAAAGCCAACTGGACACTCTTTCAGAAAATACTGGAAGATGCAGTCACTGAAATAACACCAACACCTCACCACTATAATGAATTTGTGGAGGCCGTAAAAAAGTGCTCCAGACAATCAATTCCAAGAGGATGCAGAACAAATTACGTTCAGGGCCTGTCCCCGGAAACAGCGGATAAACTGCAGCAATACCTGGAGCTATTCGACACTGACCCTATGGGCGAGAACACTAAAAGAGCTGGACAAGACCTAATTGATTCCTTAGCAGAAATCAAGAGAGAGAGATGGATCAAACTAATCGAGGAACTTGACATGAGTAGAAGTAGCCATAAGGCCTGGAGACTGCTACAGTGCCTTAGCAATGATCCAACCCACACAACGCAGTTTGCCAATGTCTCAGCAAATCAAATAGCAAAACAGCTCACGGAAAACGGTAAGCCCGAACACCGAATTCCCAAAGCCGAAACAAGGATCCTTAGGAGACCGGAGGAGGAAACAGCAACCCTCTCTAGTACATTCACAATGGAGGAACTAAATGCAGCTATCAACAGATGTAAAACACGTAAAGCAGCGGGCCTGGATGACCTTCGCACGGAGCAAATAAAACATTCTGGACTAGAATCTGGACAAATACCAAGCATATGGCGAAAAACCAAGGTAATAGCAATCCTCAAACCAGGTAAGGAGCCTGGTGACCCTAAAACTACCGACCCATCTCCCTCCTGTGTCAGATCTACAAAATTTTCGAGAGGATCATACATAACCGGTTAACAGAAGTCATAGAACCCCTCCTCATTCCACAACAGCCGGCTTCCCCTGGAAAATGTTGCACCACGCAGGCACTCAATCTGACGCAGTTCATTGAGGATGGGTACCAAAAGCGCAAAGTTACAGGAGTAGTCTTTATAGATTTAACGGCAGCATACGACACTATTAACCTTCGGATGATAATGCGGAAAGTCTACGAGATAACCAAAGATTTTAAGCTTACAAACATCATAAGGAGCTTGCTCCAGAATCGTATGTTCTATGTGGATTTCCAGGGAGAGCAGAGTAGGTGGCGCAACCAAAAGAACGGTCTACCACAGGGCAGCGTGCTGGCTCCCACCCTATTTAATATATATACTAACGACCAACCGCTTCCCATCGAAACTAACAGCTACATTTATGCTGATGACCGAGCAATAGCTGCGCAGGAAAACAATTTCGAAGACATTGAACAAAGTCTAACTGAGGTACTGGAAGAACTGAACCGATACTACAATAAAAACCAGCTGAGGCCAAACCCAGCAAAAACTCAAGTATGCGCCTTTCACCTCCGCAACAACAGGCATCTAGAAAGCTGCAAGTAAGGTGGAATGGAATACTACTGGAGCACTGCCCAAACCCAAAATATCTCGGAGTCACCTTAGACAGGACCCTAACCTATGAATAACACTGTAGGAACACTAAACTGAAAGTGAGCGGGAGGAACAACATCCTAAGGAAGATATCAGGTAGCTCTTGGGGTGCTTGTCCAAGTGTCGTCAAAACCACCGCATTGGCCCTATGCTACTTCGCCGGGGAATATGCCTGCCCAGTATGGTATAAGTCAGTACACGCCAAACAAGTTGATGTTGCGCTGAATGGGAGTTGTAGACTCATTACAGGATGCCTGAAACCCACCCCCTTGGATAGAGTTTACCATCTGCTGCCCGAAGAGAAGCTGCAGCCTATAAGGAAAGACTTAAATCGTCAACTTCTGAGCGGCACCCTCTATATGGCCTGCAACCAGCATACCAGAGACTAAAGTCAAGAAATAGCTTCCCAACAACCACCGCAGATTTCCAGGAACAAACGAACAAGTCTAGGATCGATTTTTGGAAAGCCACCAAAGACCAACATTGGATGACTCCATCCGAAAACCTAGCTGCTGGGAGAGAGGAGAGTTGAAAGGTCTGGAAATCTCTGAATAGACTCCGAACCGGAACTGCAAGATCTAGGGTCACCCTGAACAAATGGGGATACCCAGTGAGCTCCACCCTATGCGATTGTGGCGCCCCCCAGACGACTTCACACATGTACGAATGCCCGCTGTGCCCCACCCAATGCACCCACGAAGATCTGATGTCAGCTCCACCAAACGCAATTGACGTCGCCCAATACTGGGCAAGACATACTTAGTTTCATTAATCCAACAATATCTGTATACCTAACTGCTTATTTACCTTTATGGACTGTAAGTTATATATAATGTAAGATGCTTCTGACTCGAATAAATAAATAAACTGTCTCACTTGAGGTTTATGCCACTACCTGTAACAAAAAAAGGAATTAAATACTGCATTATATTGTAACTACAATAAAAAGGCAAGGAGTATTGTCTAAATTCCTTAGCGAACTGGAAATATCAAAATCCTGGGTACGGAGATATTCTTAAACAAAAAATCTGGCAATTTTGCGGCTATTTCTGAAAATGGCGATCAAACGACCATGGTGTGGACTTTGTGACCATTTCATTCATTTACCCCGCAACAAAATTTAGTGGATACAACAGCGCACGTGAGATGGGCTAGCGCCTAGACTGATTATTTTTGGGTTTCCATTTTCTTATTATCAAATGTCTTTTTCAACCTCATGCACATGGAGTATTGTAAATATATCAGTTGAATAAGATATTATAATTTTTTTTAATTTAAACAGGTCAATTCTGAACTCAAGATAATATGAGGTTTCAACAGTGAATACTGAATTCTTTGCCGAATATTTCCAATTCTCTGGAAATCATAGTATTCACTAAAGGTGCTTGTTGAGGGTGATTTAATGTTCTTCAATTTATTGGAACCCATAATCACCATAAAACTCAAACTCATCACATATCTTTGTTTGATTTATACATCTGACTCTACTAAAAAGTACTTCCAGAAAAAAATGTTAACAAAAAATCCGATCAAGATCAAGGGCTATCCGTAGGACCTAAAACCCCAAAAACTACCCTCGATGATAGACAACGCATCGCAGATATAAAACTGAAACATCACCCCGAATCAGTCGGTGGTATCATTTTTCAAAGCAGTAATCGGCGTTTGTAGGGGTGTTCGTGTGAGGAAAGCTCCAAGATGACGGTGCAAATTCGGCCCCTCTCTCGAGTGTAATGAATTGATCCGCATGTTGCCCTCGCACTGACCAGAGCTCACGGCTGTCCGCGAACTCTCACCTCTCCAATCTGCGATCAGGCTTATCCTGTTATTCGACTGATTTCTCGACCATAAATTTCCTTTCGATATTTTTCACTTCAAGGATTTATCATTTTGTCAGAGGCGAAGATAAACTTTTATACTGTTTCCAAAAACAGTATTGTAATGAAGAACGCCTTTTTTGTAGAGCCAAGAAATAATTTAAATATCAACCAACAGAGGTTTAATTGAAAGAAATATCAATTACGAAGTCAAATTGTTCGTGATTTTTCACATATGAATAATAATATAATTATTATGTAATTTATGCTTGTAATTGCACTATTTAGAATATCTGTTGACATTCATTATCATTAGCAACTCAGTGGAACATGAAATACAGACCTACTTTGAAATGACACACTGTTGAATTTTTTTGTAAAATGACAATTGTTTTACAATACAACATATGAGTAAAATTACAAATCAGGGTATTGCCAATATAAAATATAATACAATTCGAGTAATATATCAACCCTTACAATATTCATTTAGTAACCCTAGACGTATTGTAATTTTACCGAACTGTGGGTCAGTTTTCAATCAAAAGTTTTTTAAATTTACAAACATTGTTTGTGATTTCATTCAATACAATTTTTTGTAAAGTTACAAGAATACATTGGAACAGAAATTACTTTAAAGTCATTGAAAATTTACAAATATTTTTGGTATTTTTACAATTCTGACTTGAAAATTTCATGATGTATTGTAATTTCACTAAAAAAATATTTTTCTTACGCGTTTTGTAATTTGGTCGGTTTCAAGTCAAAAGTTTTTGAAATTCACAAACATTGTTTATGATTTGATTTACTACATTTTTTTTGTAAAGTTACAAAACTATATTGACACTGAAATCATTGAAAATTCATAAATATTTTTCGTATTTTTACAACTCGGGCTTGAAAATTACATAATGAATTGTAATTTAAAAAAAAAAAAATTCTCATGCGTTTTGTAATTTTACTGTTCGGTTTCCAGTCAAAAGTTTTTAAAATTCACGAACATTGTTTGTGATTTGATTCTCTACTCAGATTTACGCATCAAACGTTGCTAGTCAGCGTGTTCGTACTCTGTCTGTTGTTTTCCCGGCTTTTCAGGACAATCGGCGTTGACACCGACCAGACAACGCTGCGATTTCATTACTCAAAATTACTGTTACTTGAATTAGTGAAGCGTTTGGTTATTTTACAGTCCACAAAAAGCATGCAACTTTTATAAAATAATTTTTTTATAATTCTCTTGTTTAGACTTGTGTTGATAAAAAATCTCCTATTCAAATAGGGAGAAGTGAATAATACTTGTGAGTAACTGGAAGAAGTTATTGGCCATAATCAAAGGCCATTTGTTGAAAATAGGAATTGTTGGTAAGTAATTCAATAATAATTAATTTTCCATTTGATATCGGTAATTATTCATTATACTTGAATCTGTAGTCACCTGTCCATTTGTTCGCTTTATTTATCAATTTTTGATAAGAACTAAATTGTATAGTAGATTTACGATGCAATATACTGACATTACAAATTATTTTCATTCAAATTCATTAACAAAATTACAACACATGTATTGTGATATAATTAAACAAATTTTTATAGATGTTTAGTAAAAATGCAACAAATAAGTTGTACAGTATTTTAAAACAAAGTGAAATTGAATTGTCTAGTAAATTTACAATGCAGCATACTGAAATTAAAAAACATTTTCAATCAAGTTTGTTTAATAAAATTATAACATTTTTAATTTAACTAATCAAATTCCCGATAGATGTTTAGTAAATTTCAACAAATATTCAATAATTTTACTAAATGGAGTTGCATTAAGTCGTGTATTGAATTTACAAAACCGAATTTTATTATTACTATGTTGTTATGCGTCAAAACTTCCAAATTACTATAGAAATTTTTAACAGAGCACAAAGCACATGAAAAGATATTTTCTTTCCATGTTCACAACATTACTACGCTGACGATACTCAGTTATACATGTCTTTTTCCTTGGATGAAGCGAATCAAGCGGTAACTGCTATTAATTATGATTTACATAATCTTTATACATTCTCAATTAATCATTGTTTACAACTAAATTTGAGAATATCAGTCACACTCTCAAAATTACTAAATGGCTACACATAAAAAATCGTCGAGAATTGCATTCTACCATGTTTTATATTAAGCTACTCAAGGAAAACTCTCCACATTATCTGTATCACAAAATAAAATACAGAACTGATGTACATTCTCTAAATTTAAGACACAGAAATACTCTTACTATACCTCGCCACCATACTGAGTTTTTCAAACGATCGTTTTCTTATTGCATTGTTAACCATATCAATAACTTACCTCTCGATTTCAGTTACTCATCACCACATAAACTCAAACGAGTCCTATTTGACCATTATTTTTCTTAACAATATTTAAGTCTGTCGGATTGAAATATTTTCCCTTGGCTAATTAATTAATGGCTAATTAATACTGATACTAATATTCTTTCTCTATTAATTTAATTTATTTATTTATTATTCTATTTGCTGTCTTTGACTTCTTTTTGGGGTTAGATGGAAGAGCAGATGTATGTTAAATGCTAATATATATTTCATATTGTACTATATTTAATATTACATACAAACTGTATCTCGCCCTAACTATATAAATAAAATGTAATATTATCCTTTATTAATTGGTAATAAAGACATTTATTATTATTATTATTATTAATTCTCTTTCACCAGAAGCGTTGCCTTCAACATGGAGTAGTTAGACCATAACGATTATTTGCTTTTCTTTGAATTTGCATAAAAGTAGGCAGACAGTACATTTTTAGACACTCCAATAACATTTTTTATGGTCTTCCATCCTTGACACGCCATATATTCTTTTTCAAACTTTAGCCGTGATTTCTGCGGCAATAAACTGTTCACTGCATCTGCAGCCTCGAATTCTACATCTTCTGGCAGATCATCCTCATCACTTTATTCGTTTTCTTTATTGAAATTGCACATTTTTCAAGGGTAATTTCAACCAAAAGTGATCAATATCATTATTTTTGAGCCACAATATGTCCTGTCATTATATGTCAACGCATTCAATTCATATATTCTATATGATTCACTTCCTATAAGGAAACAGAAAATGCAATATATTTCACACTGAAAAAATTATATATATTTTACGTTTTTGAGTTAGTTCAAGAGCAGGGAATACTCAGAATGAATGAATGAATATGTTAAACGATTCCTTCGATTTTGGATCGAGAAGAATTGTTGTAACTTTCCACGTTGAAAATTCGACTATAATGAATTCTGGTAGTTTTATTCAGTTTTAAATGTGATTCGGGAAATATTCTCATCAAATATTATTCGAGGTTTTACAAAATTTAATAGATAATGAGACACAAATCCACTCTAATTTATTGCTTTCAAAATTTAAATTACGACATTTGCATATTTTCAAACAATCAATCGGATCAGTTATAGTAAAAAACTCTCTGCTTTTACATGAAAATTTTATACCAGTCATTTTCAACCAATCAGATGCTTTATTTCGACATTGTTACTATGGTAACCAGCAATTTTCTGAAAATTTTTCTCACATTAGCATGTAGACTAAATTATGAAATTTCGGCCGAGCATCATGAAACTAGCTATCATATAATTAGACAAAATAATATTGAAATAATATTGACAATATTTTTTATTACTTACTTTATAAGTTGGAATATTACAACAATTTATTAAGGTGTACATTCTACAATATCATTAATTAATTATAAATTCTTCAAAATTCCACTTCTACCTCCTCTTTCCTAAGTGGTGAATAAAACACAGAACCGGTGTTTTTTTCAACAATATGCCTGTGTTTCATAAAATAAAAATAATACTGAGACACCAGTTTATTTCTTTGAGTATTAGATTTGTGTCCAAAAGAAGGCACAATATCACGCAGAATGTTGCCAATCTCTTTAAATAAGTTTTCTTGCTCAGGATTCGATCCAAATTTTTTATGGTACATTTTAATGTGCTGTGATTCTTTGCAAAAGGAACACAATTCATACGATTGAAAGTTCATTTTATTATCACTTTTTTACTAACTTATGATTGTATACAAATGAAATATTGATTGACAGGAGTAGTGAATGTCAAATCCATGGCTAACTTTACAAAATATTTTTTCAACCGGCAACATACGCCAACAACATTCTATTTAAGATAAAGAATAAAATATCAAAATTTCCTAAATTATTTGAAAAACAAATTATTACCGCTACTATCAATTTTTCTTAGAATTGAACCTAAAAGAATATAAAAATATTTAAGTATATATGTATAGGTATAGTTATATATTTTCTGCTGTATATCACCTTTGTAGTCAATATTGACATTTCCCTGAAACCTAGCAAGAAAATGATATGAAATCAATTATTTTTATATAATAATGTATCTGACATTATACATTTTATTTTAGTAGGGCACGGGAGAAATAAAAATAAAATATCCCGCAATACGAACATCCACTTTCATTTTTAATCAATATTGACATTTCCCTGGAACCCAGTAATAAAATTGTATGAAAACAATCAATTTTACATTAAAATTTATCTGATATATATTTTATTTTACTGGGGCACGGGGAAAATCAGAAAAAAATCTCCCCCAAAACTCTCATTACACACAGCCTTCACTATACTATACTATATTACAATATTTACTTATTGTTTTCTATTTTAATATAATTCCGGTATGAAATTTTCTTACCGAATCCTCCACCTGCTTGAATTAATTGCGGGAAATTTGTCTCGTAATCAAAAAATTTCCGGCAATAATTCATGCTCTAGGGAGATATTAGTGAAAAACCACCAGTAGATTCGATATTGTTTTGCGATAAAACTACACTTGGTCCAATCAGAATTAAATGTCAATGCATTCAATTCCTATATAGAGAAATAAGAAATGCAAAATTATGGGAATAAAGGATTTTGAACTCACTATATAAAGTGATTTTATATTCGAATTCAAATATACCTTTTTCAGCATGTTTTAAAAGCCTTAGTTTTTCAAGTAAAGCAATGAATAATTTAATCGCGTCATTTTCAGTATATCAATAAAAGGTCTCGTAGGGTAGTGGTTAGCGTGTTGGTCCATCACGCGGTTCGATTCCATACCAAGGAACTTTTTTTTTAATCGGTTCCTGATACAAACATATTTGATCTGATAGTGAAAAATGTAAATATATTCCAGGGTTTTGGGTTAGTTCAAGAGCAGTAAATGATCATTGTGAATGAATGAATTTGTAAAACAAAGCATTTAGAAACTGTAATTATTCGGACACGATTTCCTTCGATTTTGGATCGAAAAGAATTTTTGTAACTTCTTCTGGTAATTACATCCAGTTTTAAATGTGATTCGGGAAATATTCTCATCAAATATCATTTTATCGCTATTTTTTTAATTTTTTTCTCAGGCATTTTGCTTCTAGAAAATTCAACTCGTGCAATTTGCGGCCTTATTATCAAAGAGCTTTGCTTTCGTGGTTTAATCAGATAATAAGACTGCAAATCGCACTCAAGACAAAACAAGTCGCGTTGCTATAATCAAAATCCATAACAACATTAGCGATCAAGCCAATTTGACTCCCAATAATAATTCAAACTGCTTCCTTTTTTGTTGAATATTTCCGCTCAAGAATGAAATAGAATATTACACAAGTCGGTAAAAGGCATTTGCCTGCTCGTAGGATTTTTCAACATTTTACACTCACATCTCTTTACCGTCTTATATACTAAATAGCTATTACCGAGCTCATATGTCACTTTACCTTTTTTTTTACTATTCCGATCAAGACTAGCAAAAAACGCACTTTCTGAGTTTAAAATTATCGAAAACACACAAAAATAATTTGTTTTTATACAGGAAGAAAAAGGTCAATAGTTTATTCCATCCAACTGAACTCCTTCCTCACCTCATAACCAGCCATCCATTATCCATTCTCCTTATGGGGAGAAAACTCCTCTCGCCCTATGAAAATAATAAATAAGCTATTAATTCTCTCAGTTAATTTTTATGGCTCTCGCAAGACCGTTTGATAATTTCGAGACATCGCGTTGAGGAAGATGACTTTTTTTGGTTGATATACCATGAGTTTTTATTGGCTGGCTGACATTTCCGTCTTTAAATTTTTGTAGTTAATTACCCATCACTTTAAACTCCAATCTCCATGCATATTCTCGGCTACTAGGACTTGCACTTTGTTGGTTTGCGAGAGGAAGTAAGGCGGGTTGCCGGTGGTGAGAAAAATACGCAAATTCAACCCTCTGGCCGGAGGCACTCTTTTAGGACCGTACTTGAAAAATTGGGGAAATGCGTTTCTAGAAATGTATTTACTTCTGTACTCTGGAAAATAAATTGAATGGCACTTATTCTGTGTTCATTTTGTATTCTCAAGGAATTATTAAATATGTTTTTAGAATAGCTAGACTGGGTGTTCCTTCAAGGACAGACAATCCAATTCAGTAACTTACGTGAATCTCTTCTCGTGATATATAAAAGGGATATACAATTTATTTATATTTTTTAATGACATTGACAACCCTTTCCTGACTTTCTTGAACGTTTACGCATCATTTTTGTTTATTGTCAAGTAACGTCATGTCTGTCCTCAATCGTTTCGGGGACCAAAAGTGCCAGAGTTGGAATGAAACGATTATGAGTTCGAAAGGAAAGATTATTCTTTAAAAAATATATTTCAATGAAGTGCCGTCTTTATTCTTTATTTTGTATTCCTTCCAAACCCTGATCTCATTTATTAGCAAAATCACAACAGATCACGGGAAAATCTTTCTATTTCGTAACAAAAATAATTTTTTTTTCAATTGACGTGTTTCAGCCTCCAGAAAGAACTGAAAATATTCCACCACTTAGATATAAAGTCTTCAATGTCCTACCTGAATTGTATTTTTTTGGTTTCAAATGCCCTATAATTGAAATTTTCCGAAAGAGCATCCAGTGGGTGATAAGGGTTATGAAACAAACATGGATATGGTGAAACACATAATGGATCCACCAAAACCAGATATGACTTGTTTCAAATCATCGATACTTGCTCTAAATTCAAGAACATCCGGTGCATGTTTGTATGGATTCGTGAAGCCCGCACGAAAACTACGATTTGCATTTTCCTGACTCAAAAGTCCTCTTAAAATTTTTCGTTTAGCATCTACATCACCGGTAGGTTCTACTCTACGAATTTTTAGCTCATAAGTCAATTCATTTGTTTTCAAGTGATTAGAATTCATGTTGGACTCGGAAATCTGCTCAAATTTAAAATTCAACGATAATAGATAAAGCTGGTACTAATGGAATACTCAAAAATTTTCCAATGCGATAGAAAAGATAAGGTACTATAAATAGGCAATACGATAGAGATATAGGCAATTTGGCGGTACGATATAGATAATACGGTACGATATATGCAATTCAATAAGATATAGGCAATTCAAAAACGGTATAGGCAGTAAGAATCACAAAATATCAAAGATAGATAATATATAAATATAAATAAATACATACCAAGTTCTTTTGGATCAGATTTGTAAATGTTCTTATAACAAAAATGTATTATGTGTTCCACCAAGCTAGGAAAAGATACGAAAAAGAGAAAAAGAACAGTCGAATTTTTCGAGCGCCTCGATTGCACGTCAATTGTGCAACACCCTTTATTTTTGAACCCCAGATTTGAATTATATGATTCAAATTTAAGAAGGTGAAATCACTTTGCCGATAGGCTACTCAGATGAATACGGTTAGGCCGTGAGTAAGGTTCAATTAATGACTTTTCCTAGTTTATCAAATTGGGCCACTAAAAAAATTATACATTAATTAACTTGACTAGTTCAAGAGTTGGGCGCCAGGCTTGCTAAAGACAAAAGACAAAGATAAATAAAATTAAATAAATGTCACCTAGCTTGTATGGGAAGGCAAATAAATATGCAAAAAATCAACTTAACAAATTTATTCCAGACTGAATGGTAAAAATGACTGGATAGAGAAGATAAAAAAAAAACAAAAGTTAACAATGTTACTTGAAGAGTATAAAAATTCTGTGGACAAATTGAAAAATTACATGTGGATTAAAAATATTTTTGACTCTGATTAAATCTGAACATTTACAAAGTCACGATTCCTCTAGCTGTTGGTGATACGGATAGACCTGCGGAGGTCGTCAATGGAGGGAGATGAAGGCTGGTTTATGCGAAGCTGGTGTCAGCGGTACGTCGAAGAAACTGATCTCAGCGGTACGATGACGAATCTGGTCGTGGGTGGTTATATATTGATTTTTGGAACCCCTTGTTAGCGTGAGTTGATTTGCTCTTCACGGACCAGGCTGAATTTGATGTGCTGTCTGACCTCCTAGGGTACCAGTCCTTCTGTCTCAATAGGTGGCTTCACTCCGTGGTATATATCATGCGAAGAAGATGATAGGAATCAAAATTTGTACAAAAAGGGGAAACGAAGGATATCCTTTGAACCTCAAGTTTTTATGATTCAAATTTAATCTAGAGTCAAAAGATAGATACAAATGATAGCATACAAAAAAAAATATGCCTCAGTCCATATATTAGACTGGAAGATAACAGTGAAAGAACAAAGATAATAAATAGCAATCAAATCTGCTATTCTGGATTTAAATTTTCAAGTTAATTTTAATAATTTACAAAAATTATTAACAATGACCAAAATTCAAAACCAAACAAACAAACCTCACTCAAAACGTTCTTTTAAATTAAGTTAAATTTTAAAATAAAGTAAGCTATGATAAGGTGATTATATGTACCAGAAGGGTCAAAAAAATTGAATGAGTAAAATCTATTCAAAACGAAATATAACAATTTCCTTAAGACTTAACCAGAGAAAAGATATAGTATTTTAAAGCAAAATATCCTAAAGTTGCCAGAGAAAAAATATACTATTTCAAAGCAAAATATTTAAATGTTGCCAGTGCAAAAATATACTATTTTAAAGCAAGGGCCAAAGGAAAATATAGCGTTATGAACCAAAATACTCTAGTAAGCTACAAAAAATTTGTGTTCATGAACCAGTATATTAGTCAGAGCAAAAGTATACTATTCAGTTCAGATAAGAAGGGGGAGACCACACGTCTTTCAGTGGGCACAAACTCTCTTAGATAAAGATAAATAAATAATTTTTTTAAGAAAATTCCAGAAAAACCAATTTAAAGATAATTTCGAAATGGGGCGGCAATTCTCCTTTCGAATCGATAAGCCAGGTAATTCTCAAAAAATTGAATAAATCTCCCTGCTCTTGGCGACAAGGTAGTAACTGAAATGAATTGATTCTACGACGATCAAAAATCAAATAACCCTCACTGTGAATTGAATGAAGTAAATCGATAAAAGGAACTTATTAATATGAATCAAATTTTATGCTTGAGGAATATATTCAATCGAGTGTTCTGAGACCAGTTAAGCCAGAGGTACAATCCACTCCAGAAGCAATTTTTTCTCAAGAGAAAAGAAAATTAATCTCATAAACATGTAGTTATGAAAATAAAATAAAATTGCTTACCAGAGAGCTGTCCTATAAGGTACTGCCGAACTGTCCCAGAATAGTCGAATACACCCTTCAATCGGAATCCTTGGAATAATCTGCTGGTAGTGTGAGGTAAGTAAGCGCTAGTCCACTCGAAATTACCAATTATGTGGTACCTAAAAATGAGAAAAGCGTAGAACTGATTTCCAAAAAAAAATTCGTTGCAAATGGTCTGAACGGATTCTACGTCAGCAACCTCGACCTGTGCTATAAATGCTTGCCCAAAATGGCCGAAATATACTTTTTGTTGTTTTCGCCTTTACTTGAATCCAAAACACAAATCAACCTTGATAGAAATTAACCAAAGGAAGTATCATATACGATATGTACATTATTTGATCGGAAATTTACTGATAATTCCAAAAGTGACGAAAATCTGATAGTATGGAATTTATAAGTAACCTTCAAAAATTACCATCCAAGAATTCGATTATTACAAGCATAGAAAAAGCGGAAAATAATGTTGATCACTACAACATTGATTGCAAAATAAGGAAAATGATTATACTCCACCAATTTCAATAGTGATCGTTATTCAATTCACAAATCTTATTGTATATTATACCAAAATCAATTCACTCACCACACCTGCCTATATTGAGGTTCAAATCAAGAAACAGACCGATCATCTTTTCGGTTCGACGAAATCACAGTTCACCCGTTTTTTCCACAAACCATTCTCGGTTTTTTCTTCTATTTAAAAACACTGAAAAACAAGTTCGAGACGATAACAACTGTCATGGACACATATTCGATGGCCGATAATGAAGAGCGCATTAGTTCACGACCTAAGCAGTGACTACTGACCCGTACCACCGTAAAGATAACCGGAAACATTATGAGAAATTGATCATGTATAAGGCAGTTACGGAAAATTCGTTACAAAGTGTACTAGACAGGTTGTGGGAATAACTAAATTCAGTAGATTTCCTATGCAAATAGCTCAATATTTAAACTTGCCTGATCCCCAAAAATATACTGGGTATTATTTGCGCAGAACTTCCGCAACGCTATTAGTGGATGCGGGAGGTGATTTACTTCAATTAAAAAAGCATGGAGGCTGGAAATCTAGTAACGTTGCGGAGGGATATGTTGACCAATCAGTTAGCAGCAAAAATCAAATACATACCAAAATTTCACAATCCATACAAAATACAACACTATCCGATTACGGCGCATCTTCATCTGGAGTGACATCAGTTAACAATATAACAGATGTGAATCGTCTACCTCAATACATAAAATCTTGATTGTAATACTAATTTTGAATAATTGCTCGAATGTAAATTAACCAATATTCAAATCATTAGTAATGTTTGAAGAAATTCTGTTATTTTTAATTTCGAATAAAATATTTGTTCACCGTTCTTTTCTAGCATATTATTATGATATAAACAGTATAGTGTTTCACTCGTCGAAAACATTTTTTGAAGCTCGTGAACATTTGAAAAATCCTGTTCGGAAATCTTTCAGCTAGGGAACTCTTCCGGATATCATTGAAAGTAGTTAAAAGGGATGATCTTGTATTTTGCTGCATGGAATAATCATAATTTTCACTGCAACTGATTTTACGATATTCTGAAAGGTGAATCGACAGAAAAGATTGCTTCTATTAAAACTAAAATAAATAAACTGGAATATTTTCATAAATTTATCTTCTAATTTTCTCATATAGTTTCAAATTATTCATTATAATTTAATATTCAGTTTTTGTCCAATATGAGTGAAAAATCACATGCCGTATTATGTGTACGGAATATCAGGCTGGGTATTCCAACGACATTGTCAAATCCGGCCCTGCTTAATTCATACGATTTTATGGCCATTCTCGGGGATCTATGAATAAACATCAGGAACTTAATGGATTGTGGTAGTAACAAAAAAGAATCTGAATATAACTTATTATTTTTGAGAAAGATAAGGTTATTCCTTAACTCCTTACGACAACATAGTTGGATATTCGAAAAAGATATTCCATTACTCATTCAAGAACCGATATATTAATGAATTATACAAACAAGAATGCTCAGAAGGAATCATTAGCATATAATTATTTCCTGCAAATTATCATACTCAGTAGACTAGTTATAGGAGTCTAAGCATATTCCAAGTTGTTATTATATTTTTATGGCAAATATATCTATTGCAGCTTCTCAGTTCGAAAACAGGCTACCAATTAACGTGAAGAGTTTCATTTGTTTGAAAATATGAACAGGCGACTCGAAGATAAACTTCAGTCACTATCTTCCATCGCTGAAGGTAACCTCTTGGGGGCTATTCATGTAGAAAAGGAAAACATTCCCTTTTCTTGGAATGGGAAATATTTTTCTGTTAATTGAAAAATCCACGACAAAATAGTTATTTTTTGTGGATTTCAATTAACAGAAAAATATTTTAATCGATATTCAATTGAGAAAGTTATTCTGGAAAATGCTGGTCCATTTTTCAACATTTATATCCCTAGAGTTTTTCTTCCTAATATATATATATATATATATCTATGTATATATATATATATATATATATATATATATATATATTGTTATGTTATGAAAGACCAGTAATTTATTTTAATTGTTTTTACATATATTTTGAGATTCTATTTCTTTTATGGAGCCTCTGTATAATACTGATAGATAAAAATATACAAATACTATAATGCAATCAGTTTCATACATTGTCAAGATCATTACAACCTATAATTGCTCAAAAGACAACAAGAAAGTCTAGATTTATAAAATCATCCTGAATAAAATGTGAACAACAAAATTATAAGCTTGAAACATACAGTATATGAAATTGTATCTAACTAAAAATAGCCAATGGGAGAATAACAAACTTCTTGATGACAATAGCCAATCAGGTAACAGTATGGTCAGATGTAAGATTGGAAATTGTGAGAAAATAAGAACGGAAAAGTGTCAGAGACAATTATCATGAAATATTTTACATAGTTTGTAAGAAAAGAAAAATATTTTAGTTAATAAGTTTTGACAAATAACCCCAAAGAGTGATAATGTGACAACAAAGTGCGCGAATTTGAAAATTCAAATGATATGGAAAAAGAAGAAATGGTGTCCAGGTGATAGAAAACAAAGCCACGACGGAGATTGAAAGAAATTTTGAAAAGAACGACACGTTGGTACTTTAGAAAAAGAAGAATTCAAGAACTTCATCAATATAAGGTAGTTTTTCTATTAGAACTCAACCAACTCAACTTCAAGAGAATTTCAATAGAAATAAATAGCAGCAAACAAAATTACTTTTTATGTACTCCACATAAAACTATTTCAAAGCTGATTTCTGGATTTGTATGGTTCCTTTTTGGTATTGGGAAGCCTGAGAGCAGTGGATTGAAGGGGGATTCCAATTCTTGGTGTGTATTGAAACAGCGACAGTTCCAGCGTCAGGTATAAACTTTACTAGTGCACATCACAAACTGAATAACTTCACAAATAACTCGTATCATATCAGAAGAACTCTATTTCATTTTGATATTGAACTATTGAAGAATTTTTCAACCTTCAAAGTAAAAGTGAGGTTGTGTATATTTTATCCATCACCTTTTCTCATGATTGTCTATGAAAATTTGTGAAATAATCATAGTATAAGTTATTTATCGTAGGCCAGGTAAATATAAGTTTTCCTGAATAAAGGAAATAATTGTTTTTCGATACTTTTTCGTTTATTTTCCACAATGATCTGCAATCGTACTTATAAACATTGAATAGATTGAATTTGACATCAAGCAGTGGCTCTATTGCCTGAACCTGCTATCTGAGACGAAAGGCGTACCAACTGAGTTCAGTCGTGGTAAGAAAAATGATAACAATTGGCAGCAACGTGAAGAGAGAACAGTGACGTTAGCTAGCAATTATTATTATATTGCAATAAATTATACAGGGCAAAAATATATTTGTAATTTGTAATAATAATAATTTTACAATTCACATTATATAACAACATATATATATATAACAATATATATTTATATATATATACATTTATATATATATATATATATATATATATATATATATATATATATATAATTATACCACTTGGATCTTCCTTCAACATGACGGCTATAATTCCCAATTTTTCCGTAACCCAATTAGAGTCCTCCCAATAATAAAATGGCCAAAAAAGGGCCAACAGAAAGTTCTATTGTCCGTAAAATAAAGTCATGGTGTAATAAACCGCTCAGATGCATCGATTCCATAGACCAAAAGTATAAAAAGAAAATCGTTGACGAATTAGCCGCTTCACGTGGAATATCAGTACTAAGACTTCCCCCGTATCACTGCGAGCTGATTACCATAGAACTAATATGGGTTCAAGTGAAAAGTGAAAAATAATGTAGCCCGGTGAAATACGACCTTTAAAATAAAGGATGTTCAGTTATTGTTTGAATGTGCGGTAAGTGAAGTGACCAGCGACAATTGGAGAAAATGCATTGACCATGTTATGGCCGTAGAACATGCTATGTGGAAAATTGACAACATTTCTGAAGTCTTGATTGATCCAGTTGTTATTGGCATTAATAAAGTTGATTCATCTTCTTCCGACTCTGATACCAGTTGCCAATTTTAAGTGGTAAGTTATTGTAAATACTGTATACAGGGCTTTTTACGATGAGCGTTAATTAGACGTTTCTGGCAAACCAGACAACGGATCAAACTGAAAATTTCACAGTATGCATAAATTAATATGATCTACACGCCTAGACGCTTAGACGATGCGGCGTTGCCGCTTCTACTATGAAGTAGCGGCTACTTTGGTTTTTCAAATGGAACACCCTGTATATAATATCATATTATGATTAATTATCACTTTGTCAACAACTTCATGTACTATTTTTCTATACCTAACTGTTACCGTTTAGAATATATGGATTAATTTCGATTTTTTTTTACCAAACAAGTACAGTTATAAACGCTGATAATCTTGAACTCTTTGGTAGTAAGATGATCAAATTCGAAATGGAGTGGAGTGATACCATGAGGATCTTCACTTTGAGTCATATTTTCATTTGCCTCATAAAGGGTCTTTAAAAAATTGAGATACTTTGTTCACATGAAAAAATGAGTGGAAGTCAATTTTTTCAAAAGGAACATTCTGTATATTCATATATTTTTGAGCTCTACATCCAATTTTAGATTGACTTTGTTCAGATAATCCTATTTCGATTTCGAACCGTTTTCGAGATAAACTGTTTCAAACAGAAACTGACGTGGTTTCCTTGTATTCATCATTTTTTTTAAACCGATTCCTCGATGTTCCTTCAGCAGTCACAGATAATACAATGAATAAATGATTATTGAAATACTCTTCAACCATCAAATGAATCTTCTCTTCAAACAATAGTTTTATTAACGCTGACACACGAACTGAAAATAATTTCATGAATTAGTAAGTTAATTCAATTGTCAGTGTATTTCAGAATATGTACGAACACATATCCACCTCTACTTAAACAAACATGTAATCTCTTCAAAAGATTTTCATGTGTAGCGCTTCTGATTGAGTCTGGAGTTAAACTATTGAAAGCAGTTCTAACTCTCGATTCCATATCTTCCATTGTTGTTACTGGGTTGGAGTAAACCATATTTTTAATGAAACCCCACACAAAATAATCTAATGGATTGCCATCTGGTGTTCTAGAAGGCCAACGAAAAAGTCCATTATTACCAATCCATCTGTCTTCGAAGATTTCAGTTAAAGCTTTGCTTACTGAACGAGAATTATGGGGTGGAGCACCATCCATTTGGTACAATACACGTTCTCTTCCTGGCTTATTATTTAAAATCATTTCAATTCCATTTCTCAGTGAATCTTCATATTTTGTTGCATTCAAATTATCATCATAAAAGTCGATATAAAAAATTGACTCATTCTTTATGGTACAAAATACATTAAATTGCCATCTTTCTTGAGAAATCCTTTGGCGAACGACATGGGGATTTTCTGGCGCCCAATAATGACTGTTGTGTTTTTCGAAAACTCCATTTTTTTGTAAACTTGGTCTCATCTGTCCATATGATATTGCCAAGGAAACGTTCATCCTCTTGAGTCTTGATAAGTAACCATTCAAAGAATTCCACTCTACGAGGCAAATCAGTCTCTTTCAGATGTTGGACACAGTAGAATTTATAGGGATGCAATTTGTGCTTATTAAGAATGCGATAAATTGTCACGTAGGGTATACCTATCTCTTCAGCCTCGTGTAGAGAAGCATTTGGAAATGCATGAAAAAATCCCAAAACTGTTATGTCATTGTCATCATCATCCACTTCAGGCTTTCTACGAATGATTTTTGGACGAAAGGTTCCATTCAACCTACAGTTTTTTAGTAGTCGATTTATCACACAATTATTCGTCTTCGGAAGTTGTGGATATCTTTCATGAAATACTCGGCATGTTCTACTTGCAATTCTATTGCACTCACCATAAATTATTAATAAATTCAAGAAATCTTCATTACTGTAACCTGATCTTGACATTTTTCTATTATAATTGGTTCACAATCAGTCAAAACCACCAACGAAAGTTTGACGTTTCAAAATTGAATCATTCATTTTTCCAAAGCACACTATTAAAAAATATTGATTTGCAATGTTGTACGGTAGAGACACTCAATACCTCAATGCATACAAATTGTAACTTTTTCTAAGGTACATATCAATTTCGAATTGACTGATTTGAGACTGTTTAAAAACTAAATCGAAAAGAAATGTTACGTAGTATAAAATAGATGTTAAATTTCAAAAATAAGTGATGAATACAAGGAAACCACGTCATTTTCTGTTTGAAACAGTTTATCTCGAAAACGGTTCGAAATCGAAATAGAATTATTCGAACAAAGTCAATCTAAAATTGGATGAAGAGCTCAAAAAAGTGGAAATATACAGAATGTTCCATTTGAAAAAAATGACTTCCACAAATTTTTTCATGTGAAAAAAGTATCTGCATTTTTTAAAGACCCTGTATGAGGCAAATGAAAATATGACTCGAACTGAAGATCCTCATGGTATCATTCCACTCCATTTCGAATTTGATCGTCTTAGTACCAGAGAGTTCAAGATTATCGGCGTTTACAAAATTACATGTTTGGTAAAAAAAATCGAAATTAATTTATATATTCTAATCGGTAACAGATAGATGAAGGAAAATAGTACATGAAGTTGTTGACGAAGTAATATGAAACCATAATATGATATTATATACAGGGTGTTCCATTTGAAAAATCAAAGTAGCCGCTACTTTATAGTAGAAGCGGCAACGCCGCATCTTCTGAAATTTCAGACATGTAGATCATATTAATTTATGCATACTGTTTAATTTTCAGGTTGATCCGTTGTCTGGTTTGCTAGGAACGTATAATTAACGCTCATCGTGAAAAGCCCTGTATACTTATTGTAAATAAGTTTTTTGACAATAAGCTGCTGCATTGCAGTCGCTTCAAAAATAGCTCGAATTAGTTCTGACTTCATACAAATCATTTTTTGTAATAATTTAAGGCGGTTAGCAATAACATCGTTCTTGTGTGATCCCATTTTTTCTTGTTTATTTTTAAATAACTAATGACTGCTGTATTTTACGTCTAATATTTTATAATTTATTACCAACTAATTGTTAAGGAATAACATTCTATAGTAATGTTTGACATAATCCTAAATATTTTCATAAAACATTTACCATTATATTTTTAAACAGAAATTATACCCCAAGATACACCACTGAAAGGTGCCTGGTCAGAATTTCAAATCTTCAACAATGGCCTTATCCGACAGATAGATATTGTGCCGGGTGGCACTACCAAGAGAATGAAGAAAACAGTTGCTTTGCTATTTTTATAAAGGTTCTAAAACAAAATTTGCACGAGCCTCTCGGTATGGATTTTGCATGCTAAATGAGGGTTTATTACTCCACGCCTTTATTTTACGGACTATAATTCTAGCATTTCCGAGAATACCATTTCCGGTGTCATCTGACAATATCTCGATGATCACATGACGTAATCTGGAATTCAAGACGCTTGCATATTCTGGCACGTGCGAGATGAACAGGCCGGACTCTACTAATTCCGTTACACTTTCATTCATGTATTCACCCGCCAAAATTACAGCTTTCCGTTCCTCCTAGAATCAAATAAAGAATTATCTGGTTTTATGCGTTCAACAATATAACAAATATGGTAATTTAAGCGATTTCTTTTCTTTTACATCTCAGAGTGCTTATCAGAGACATTAATTGCCAAAATGATGAATATTTTATCAATTTCTCAACAGCCGCCATTTTGAAACTACTTGACCGATTTGGTTGATCGAACCTAGCCGAAGAATTGATGTAATTGTGCCAAATAACGCCATTTAGTTCCAGTTTAATTTAGAACTTTCAAACGATGGTATCTTGAGATTCTGGGGACCATTATCGGCAAATATTTACAAAATTTTCTTGAAAGCCCTGAAGAGGTAACGACCACAATAGCTTGTATTTCTATGAAATCTACCTAGAATTTGCCAGTCAGGTTGAACTCTATTTTTTAGTCACCTTCGGATTGAACACATAATTTCCCTGGATCTCATTCATATTTTCTGAGGTCTATAAGTACTTTAGACCTCATATCAGTCATTCGCATAGGTATTTCATATAAACTGTCAATATAATTTTTTATCTGAATTCGATACATATTAATTCTTTGAATCAAGTGTTGAGGATTGCCGCCACTGGTTCATATGAATAACTTTTCTCATTCTCAATGAATTCACTTTAGACTAGTCCAGGCCTGTATGAGAATTCTCAGATATTCCTAAGTCGATGTCGTGCGGCTAAGACATTATTTGACACGTGACTTATTGCTTTTTTATGAGGAGATCCATAAATAAAAATGAACTTTTTTATACAGATCAACCTCCTTATGGAGATAGTACCATAACAATATGATATAGATATCCACAATTTTCGATTTACAAAAATGTGGATACTGCATCTGTATTCCCACCCAGTTCAGGAAAAGCTTATCATTTTTGGTAAAATCTATTTTCACGAAATATCAGTTTTTGCCTATCTAGCCTTTGAATCAATTATTCTATGAAGTTAACTAAATAATTAGAATAAACTTTTTGAATGAACATTTTTTCTTTCCAGATTTTATCGAACCACCTTCTTAGCAATAAATGTGAAAGAAAATATATTTTATGATCAGAATCCTCAATTTTTGTAAGAAATTCAACTTGATATCTAAATATCAGTATGGATTTAGAGACAGAAAAGCAACGAGAGATGCAATTTACCAATTGACGTCTTATATTTATTACACACTAGATGGAAGTAAACCATTTCTATGGATCTTTGCTGGCCCGATACCGTGTGCCACAGAAAACTTCTCGATAGATTAGACATCTATGAAACAGGAGGAAATATGTACAGAATATTAAGAGATTTTTATACAGATCGTTAGTAGAAAGTCAGTACTATGGAGAGTTGAGTGATTGTAGCTCGAATGTGAGACGCGCCAGCTAGAAACTCTTTTTTAAGGAAATCATTATAGTTTTGGAAATAAATCGCCTCTGAAATTATTTACCTGAATCCCTCAAACATTTTTTTCATCAATCTTGGTTACTTGAAACCAATTCTTACGTAATAAATCACTACGTTTGATGCAGTACTGACGACAAATACATCTTTATTGAATGTTTCGTTCCTCTCTAATAATGGCGACCCAGATCATTCCTGTAAATATGGCGGCTTTTGGAGAATATAACTTTAATCAAATTAGCAGAAACTGAAAATATATCACTCTGAAGTTCCTTCCATCATGAATTGGCCAGTGGAACTGAATGATTAACTTTTCCACAATTGGAAAGCGGCGCCCACGTCGCAGGTCCATGACTCATCACTTCAAAGTTAGAACCTGAAAAATTACAATGGGTCTTATACCCTTGAAAGTGGCGAACACGTGGCGGCTATTATAATCTGCTACCTCGAAGTGTTAACCTATAAATTGCGGGTACATCTATTCAAATTAACCTATACAAAATCAAGTAAAATTGTCTATTGAAAACAGATAACGCATTTAATTTTGAATATAAATATCATCATGTTTCACGTAAGAGGTAAAACGAACTTTTTGTAAGCCACAATAAAATAATTTGAGAAAAGTTAGGTTGGTTTTCGTCATCACGGTCACTCCAAAGTCAAGAAAAATTGTCTATTGAAAACGCATAACCCATTTCATTTCGAATAAATATCTTCAAGCTTTTTGTAAGCCACAATAAAATAATTTGAAAAAAGTTAGGTTAGCTTTCGTCATCACGCGGACCAATCCACGGTCACTTGATGATGAATTTTAAAAGTTATTGTAACTTTGTATTGAGTTTTATCAAATGCTAAATGTGGCAATCATTTATGGAGACAGCAGAACGTGGCAACCATCACCACATACAGAGTGGCCACTTTTTTAATGGGATTGTATTGGTAACTTTTAAACCATAAGAGTTAGAAGGTCGGTCAAATGGAGAAAAAGTTGCATTCGTAGACGCATTGTCAAGCAGTTCGAACAAATCGAGATTATCAGGGCCAGTTATTGAGATATCATAAGAAAAGTAAATTCTGTCATTTTGATTTTTCTTTTTTTTCCCATTTTATTTCGAATATTATCAAAAAATGTCACGGGAGTTTTTTATTCGACAGTGAATTATCCTCAATTTGACATAATCAGATTTCGTATCCAACGTTTCGTACGCTCTGGGCCACCCTCAACCTCATTTTTTTCTATACGGACCTGCATATTTTATGACACTTTTCGAAATAACTTTTAACGCTGAATTCAACGATATATCAGACAATGTCATTCAAAGTTGATTTTCAGGTGATTTTGACCCTTATCCAAATTTCTTTGGGTCGGATGTGTATTACATTTAGGTACCTTCAGTTTAATTAACAACATGCAATACATTTCGATAAGAAAATCAACTTACTCATCTTCAACTGAATGGAATGTAACAGAATCAAAGCAAGACACAAATAATAATTTTACAAATTTCAAGAGGTGAAAAACCTAATTCATAATAATTAAACGAAACTATCATTTAATGAAAGAAAAATCAAATTATTATTCGAAAGTAAATGATGAACATTAATGAAGTAATTGTTCGAAATGTCCACCATTCTGTAAAATGCACTTTGCGGTTCTAGAACCCATACTTCTTATACATTTGCTTATTTCGTCTCCTTGTATACCTTCCAATACATTCTCAATCTTATCGCGAAGAATCTCTATTGTCGGGTTCGTAGTATCATAAATTTTATTTTTGAGATATCCCCACAAATAAAAATCCAGCAGATTCAAATCCGGAGATCTGGCAGGCCATGCTACTGGACCTCTTGTTCCAATCCATGAATCGGGAAAAGTTCGATTTAGATAGTCTGTGACTATTCTTGAGTTGTGTGGACCACATCCGTCTTGTTGGAACCATGTACTATTACGCCGATACCGTATAGGAAGATTATCCAACATTTTTTCTATAATTTCTACATATTTTGCTCCAGTTAGGTTGACGTCAATAAAATAGGGTCCCAGTAATTTATTATTCAACAAACCGCACTATATATTCAAAGAAAAACGATATTGATGTCTAACTTCATGAATTAAGTGAGGATTTTCTGTGGCATAAAAATGTTTGTTCCTTCGATTGAACATGCCAGAATTTGTGAATGTCGTTTCGTCTCCCCAAATGATATTGTGCGCAAAATTGTTGTTATTCCGCACCTTCCGTTGAAACCAATTACAGAATTGCAACCTTCTCTCAGGATCATTGCGATATAGTTTTTGCACGGCTTGGTATTTATAGTCATGGTATCCGTGTCTCTTGAGTATTTTATTAACAGCACTTTTTGATAAATTCAATTCACTGGCTATAGTTCTCGATCCTATTCCTGGATTCATTCGAATTTGGGCCAGAACATTGATGTCATTGATAGGCTTGTTTCGTAGTACATAAGGACTTCTAGGTTTGATGAATGAATTATGTGCAAGTAACGTTGTAGATAAACGTCGAAACATTTTAATATTTGGTGTTGTTCTTTCACGATATAATTCACCATAACTTTGTTGTGCTTTGAACGAATTTATATCTAGTTTTATGTACACTTCGTACATATCTCTCTTTTCTTCATTTGTGTATCTTACCATATCGAATAAGTTAAATTGAAATTACTCAGAAAAGTATTTAATGACAAGTTCTTGTGACGTAATAATAAACGAAGTGACAAATAATATGACATTTCTTGTTATGTTTTTTTTTATCCACGAGAGTTGTGTGTATGTAAGAAAAAACAAGTCTATCAACGATATCAATGTTCTGACCCAAATTCAATTGAACCCAGAAAAAAATCGAGAACTGTGGCCAGTGAATGCAATTTATCAAAAACTGCTGTTAATAAAATAGTCAAGAGACGCGAATACAATGATTTTAAATTTAAATACCAAGCCTTGCAAGAATTATATCGTAATGATCTCAAAATAAAGTTCGATTCTGTAATTTGTTTCAACGGAACAAATGACAAATCCAACAATAATGATTCCTCGCGAGAAGATTGAGAATGTATTGGAAGGTATTCAAGGAGACGAAATAAGCAAATGTATAAGAAGTATGGGTTCTAGAACCGCAAAGTGCATTTTACAAAATGGTGGACATTTCGAACACTTACTTCATTAATGTTCATCATTTACTTTCGAATAATCATTTGATTTTTCTTTCATTGGATGATAGTTTCGTTTAGTTATTATGAATTAGGTTTTTCACCTCTTGAAATTTGTAAATAATTATTACTTGTTTCTTCCTTTGATTCTGTTACGTTCCATTCAGTTGAAGATGAGTAAAATGATTTTCTCATCGAAATGTATTGCATGTTGTTAATTAAACTAAAGGTACCTAAATGTAATACACATCCGACCCAAAGAAATTTGGATAAGGGTCAAAGTCACCTGAAAATCAACTTTGAATGACATTGTATGATATATGGTTGAATTCAGCGTTGAAAGGTCCGTATTGAAAAAAATGAGGTTGAGGGTGGCCCAGAGCGTACGAAACGTTGGATACGAAATCTGATTATGTCAAATTGAGGATAATTTACTGTCGAATAAAAAACTCTCGTGACATTTTTTGATAATATTCGAAATAAAGTGGGAAAAAAAGAAAAATCAAAATGACAGAATTTACTTTTCTTATGATATCTCAATAACCGGCCCTGATAATCTCGATTTGTTTGAAGTGCTTGACAATGCTTCTATTAATGCAAATTTTTCTCCATTTGACCGACCTTCTAATTCTAATGGTTTAAAAGTTACCAATACAATCCCATTAAAAAAGTGGCCACTCTGTATAACAATCAAGTGCCTGCCACATTGAATGTTTGAAGTTACCAAAACGTCACCGAGATTATCATACTCTATTGTATGAAAGTGTTTGTGACTTCTAAGTGATATTTAAGTGGCAGAGGATGACTACCGCAACGGTTTTTTCCACTTTCAAGTTTGAAAACCTTCAAGATAGTTCTGCTTACTGGCCATAATGTTTCAGACACCTCAATTGACACTAATAAGTTATAGAACTGTGGAATGGCTACTATAGATGAGAATTACGTGACTACAATCATGCAAATATAAAATTATTACTGTATAGTGGTAGATTTAGTGGTGATAACCACCGAGTCGAAGTTGCAGTATCAGTTTCCGTCACTATGATGCTGCTTGGGAAGGTTTTTATGCTATCCTTTCCACTTTGAATCGCCAATAGATGGCGCTGCAGCGCATCCACTTATATGCCGTTTAACCGATTATCATGAAACTTGGTATACACAGAAATTGAACACGGAGAATACTTTCGCGTTTTCCATTTTGCTATAACTCGTAGAACGGGATAGCATAAAATGGGTTAACGGGTGAACGGGAAATTCGATAACGGGAAAATTTATAACGGAATAACGGGAAGCGGGCAAAGTCCCATGCATAATCTAGATGGAAAAACACAAAGAAAAACTTAGGAAAAAAAATCAACGCGGACGAAGTCGCGGGTACCAGCTAGTAATTAAATGAAATGCGATGCCTGGTCTCTTGAAACTTAGTTTGGAATTGATTGGTATCAAGTTATATAATGGAAATTATAGTTGTGTTACTGGATTATTGTTAACATATTTTACAATATGAAGAAAATAGAAATAGGTGATAGAAGTTTCTCATAATAGGGAGGAATAAGTATTTCATGATCAGTTTTTTATTATCTTATTAGTACGTTTAGAACGTCCACACATAAATATTCACATGTATGCCCTCAATGAAAGTGAAATATTCCAAACAATACCTCGAATTTGTGGACCACCTATAACCATATGGACCATGACTTGCTAAAGTCGGAACTTTGATGTTGCTACCGGATGACTTGAAGAAATCAACGTGTTATAATCTTCGCGGAATCACTGTAGCGTAATGCCTACTGTGATTCATTCCCACTTAATAATCATTATGGCGGTACGAATATGAATACATAATTGAAAATGGTATTCAAACATCAAATAGTCGTTGAAGGACGAAAAAATGGCTGTCTGGAAAATATTGAGGGTGAGAGAGCAGCTCAGAGAAGAAAACATACCTCCTGAAAAAAAAAATAGTTTTAAACTATCAATGATTGGATGTTTCCACTTCTTGGAATGGATCCTTCGCGTTAGTATATGATGGACCTGATGATGAATGTATCTGGGGAAAGACTATTTCATAAGATATCAGTTCAGTTGGTACTGAAAAGGAAACAAAAAATGACAATGAATGGGAGTTTTATTATAAATAATAGTACATTACATGTTGAAAAGGGAAACATTCTCATGGAATAGAAAGATTTTATGAACATCATGTTCATATTTTCAAACAAATCAGTTCATTACAATTGCTCATCTAGGATAGAATGGTATTTTGTAATAAATCAAATTAGAATGGAGAGGGGGATATATTCGAAAAATATTTGGGTTGTACCTTCAAACTTCATTGATGATTCAATTACATTTCAATCAAATGTTTCTATATTGATTTATTATGAGCTTTCTAAAATTAGTAGAAATATATTCTTCTTAAAAATACTTCACAATAATATTAAGACTTCAGAAACGAGTAATTGATTCATTTCATTATTATTTGTTCGAAATAGGCAATTCATTTCAGGGAATCTTTCAGGTCAGCACAAATTACACTAAGAGTAACCTCTTTGCGAATGCAGGTGCGGTGGAAAGATTAGTGTAGTGCAGGTATGTCGTCCGTATTTAATTCTCTCTAAATGTAAATTGTCACGATCGATTGGAACTATTGTGAAAACTTCGTATTAGAATAATATAATTTGTTAACAGTAGTAAATCGGTATCAGGAACTATGATTATAGGATTATTAAACTCCGAAAACTGTATTGTATCAGCGTCTGAAGAATAATTATCTTCTTCGGATGATGAATCTTCATTTATATTAATTATAATGGGTAATATCTGAAAATCCAACATTTTTCTCATACCCAATTTGTACTTATGAGATTTTCAGTGTATTTATTATAATCTGTCCAATTTTGCGTAATAACTTCATTTAATGTATTCAATACAGCCTCGCCACTTTTGTCCTATATTATTCTTATGAAATGTTTTGAATTGTGCCCATATTAGTTAAAGTGCTTCGAACTGGCAGTGGTATGGTGGTAGTCGTAGAACAGAATAACCCATTTTATAAATTAATTCTTCAGTAGCATATGTAATTTATGAGGTTTAATTGCTGCACAATCACATTTGAAGGCGCGCTGAGAAATGCCAATATTTTATGATTTCATCCTTGGTCGACTGGGAAATCGGATTTTTTTCCAGAACTCTTGAATCATACCTTGATCCATGATAATCAATGATGGTTTCTGAAGTCTTGGTAATAATTGTTCTGCCAACAATTTTTCGAATATTTCCAAATTCATATTATGATGGTAATCAGCCCTTTCTTATTAGTTGAAAATATAAGACAGGCTCCATCCATAAATCCATCTTCATTTCCAGCATGACCAATTAATTATGTATCGTTTGCCCTCTGAGCTTCTTTTGTTCCGCACAGATTTTACATCATCGTTCAGATTAACAAAAAAGTTGACATATATCATTATTTCACGTATGCATGAAATGTGAAATGAAAAATTATACATTTTGACAAAACATAACCCAAATCTATCATATAAAACAGGAAGAATGGTAAAATGCTTTCTTGTGGCAAACAATAGTTGTTAAGCTGACGCTCTGACTCATTCAATTAAAATTTTTGATAACTATTGCCTAGGTAACTCGTTGTCCAATCACTCAGCACAAATATTCATGTTTATTAAGTTTCAATAATGATTCGTGATCTAGTGTTTCGTGAGCTCTTTTTAATCGATGAACACTGTACATATTCCAACTCCAGGTTTATCTGACTTGTTTCACATCCGATAAAAGAAATTGGACTGCTGCCTCACAAGAATGAGATTCATGAAAACCTTCTTGATACGAACAGAAAACCTTGTGTTCATCAATATATTCCATTATTTGGTTAAATACTGCTATTTCACCAAATGGTGACATATTTACTGTTCTCAATTGTACTGCTGAATTAGTATATGGAATTTCGGTTTTGGAACTACTGTTGAAGTTTTGAAACTATCTTCCCTTCCATAGACTGAGATAAATTAAATTTAGTAGTGGTTAACCAACAACATGAAATAAATTTTTCACAACTTCAAGACTAACTTCATCATTTTTCTTTGTGTCTTGATTACCTCAAATAAGTTTTGTAGGGGCAAAGGGATAAATTCAGACATTACTGGCGGACAAATTTGCACTATATCGAGTAGTTCATCATTTTCTGCATTTATTGGACTGTTAGTTCTAGTGTTAGAAAATATTTCGCAAATTTGGTTAATTGTCATGAAATTCCGTAAGAAAACAAGATATTCGAGCAAACTGAAATGTATAACAATTCAAGAAAAAATATCACGAAATCTGCAGAATAATAATAAATTTATTGATTTTTTTAATATTAAATAGAAATCTGTCACAAATTTTATTCATTTTCAGTCTATAGCAAAATTCAATTCTCGCATCAATGATATCTGTAAAATAAAATAATTTCCATTCTGTCCATTACTAATTCTAAAATTGAATAAATTCACTCATAGAAACTTTTTTTGGTTACAGATTCAGGATCAAGAAAGAGTAACAAAAAACTATCCTCACTGCTCTTTGGCAATGACGACAATGATGGTGAGCATTCAAAATTTAATAAAAAAAAAACATTCGATCCTAATGTTATACATTTCCTTCATTATTCTAGAAAATTAATCATTAAAAGATAATTACAATCCAATGGTGCACAGAATAGAATTTCTTTAGAGTTATAGAATTTTTTTCTGAATTACAGATGTAAAATAATCCAAAACTGAGGAAAACATTATTCAAGAAAGCTCCATATAAATTCCAATATATATAATATTAACATTCAGAGTATTTCTCATTCACAAGACCAGAATTATCTATATTATCATTGTGTTTCATATACCTAGATGACTTTTACTTGATTTTCCAGAAATAAAATCGCGTAATACCAATCATATAAAAAATATCCATCATGAAAGGTGTATTTCCACTATAACAAAGTGAATTTTCTTGCTTGGTGTGCTTTGCTACAAACTGACAATATGTATACCGTTAATAGGAATTTTCGGTATTATAATTGCCGCTACTACTAGCAGTAACCTTCCATCACTATAGATTCAGAATTATAAACGGAATTGAAAAATACGTATTTGGTTCTGCTTAGAGATTTGCTAATGAAAGAATATATCAATTGATTATCGATTGATGAAGTTAAATGGTACAGATGACGGACGGCTAGCCTCAGTCACAGTTCGCAAGTCCCAGCTTCCCACAACCATGGTCCAACTGGCCGTTTAATTAACTTCATTTCGACCTTCCTCCTATAGGAGGGCAATATATCCTTTTGTAGGAAGTGCAAATTCTTCTCCTGGTGCATAGTGATTTCGAAGACAGCATTATCTTTCTTATTTGCCTAAAATGAGGAAGGAGTATGCCCCCCTCCATGCTAAATCATCCACATTCTAATCAGGGTTGCAGCCTTTGCTGGCCCTAAGCCGTCAACCTCTCCATGGTTTTCCCAAAGGATTACCGGGCAATGCTCTTGACTCCTGTCTCCTTCTCCGTGAATTGGTTTTCTTGTTCGGTGTCTCGTATGCCTCGAAATCTACATAACTTGATTCAGTGATGTCAAATCATCGGGGACTTTTGCACATTCCTGGAGTAGTTTTGATCTGGTCCTGTGGTAGTTCAGGACTCTGAGGGCGGACTGTGTTAACAAACATTTATAAGCTATCCTAAAAAGTTGTCTATTTGGCTCCCGTAGCCATCTCTCCTCATATATTCTGGCAATTTCCAGAATATTATACATACCTTCTTGAAAAACTATGTTGACGTGAGATCTGTCTACCTTATTGAATGGGGTGACAGGTAACAAAGTTTTTCCATTAGAGCGTGGCAAATTTTTTTTTAATTTTGTTCTTTTTTGTGTGTTTTTCCAGAATATCATGGTATGATAGCCCAAAAAACTGCCGGAAATACCTGTCATACCGGTTGTAGTGAGTTGACTTAGATTTTCAAAAATAACACCCCAATGATTTTCATATCAATATTTCCAAATTATTTGATAAATAGAAAAACTCCTTCCAATCGAAAAGGGAAACATTCTCAATTGAATATTGATAGAAAGATTTTTCTGTGAATTGAAAAATCCACGATTAAAATGAAGTTATTTTTTGGGAATGTCTAACAGAAAACAACTACTTCCCCGGCTAAAGCCACGCTGGACATTGAACTACATCTGATAGATATTCTGAAAAGGCCCTAACTCAAAAGAAAAAATCTGAAATTGAAAATTTGCATTTTTATTCAGATAGTTATTTGATTTTCTATTCCAGTCTTAATTAGGAACTCATAAAGATGAATGAGGCAAAGAAGAATGTTTTCCAAAAGAGAGTACTCACCAGAAATCATTCGTAACATTGACGCAGGAGAGACATCGCATTCACTAGGTCTTCAATACATTTTTGTCGACGAAAATCTATTTCACGCTTCCACGATCATCAGGAAGACCGGAAGAAATGGGAAACACATTTTCAAGAAGCAATCTCACTTTGCAAAGATGGAAAAAGTTAGAATCATTTCTTTTGGAGAGACACTTTGAAATTAGTGTTTTCTGACATTAAAACCTGTCATGGGGTATGATAGATTGATTTGTTGAAAATATAAACAGGATGTTCATAAAATCAGATGTGGAATCATCTGCGACTGAAAGATAAACTTTAGTCACTATCTTCCATCGTCAAGATAACCTCTTGTGGGGTATCCATGTTGAAAAGGTAAACATTCTCAATTGAATATTGATAGAAAGATTTTTCTGTGAATTGAAAAATCCACGATTAAAATGAAGTTATTTTTTGGGAATGTCTAACAGAAAACAACTACTTCCCGGCTAAAGCCACGCTGGACATTGAACTACATCTGATAGATATTCTGAAAAGGCCCTAACTCAAAAGAAAAAATCTGAAATTGAAAATTTGCATTTTCATTCAGATAGTTATTTGATTTTCTATTCCAGTCTTAATTAGGAACTCATAAAGATGAATGAGGCAAAGAAGAATGTTTTCCAAAAGAGTACTCACCAGAAATCATTCGTAACATTGACGCAGGAGAGACATCGCATTCACTAGGTCTTCAATACATTTTGTCGACGAAAATCTATTTCACGCTTCCACGATCATCAGGAAGACCGGAAGAAATGGGAAACACATTTTCAAGAAGCAATCTCACTTTGCAAAGATGGAAAAAGTTAGAATCATTTCTTTTGGAGAGACACTTTGAAATAAGTGTTTTCTGACATTAAAACCTGTCATGGGGTATGATAGATTGATTTGTTAAAATATAAACAGGATGTTCATAAAATCAGATGTGGAATCATCTGCGACTGAAAGATAAACTTTAGTCACTATCTTCCATCGTCAAGATAACCTGTTGTGGGGTATTCATGTTGAAAAGGGAAACATTCTCAATTGAATATTGATAGAAAGATTTTTCTGTGAATTGAAAAATCCACGATTAAAATGAAGTTATTTTTTGGGAATGTCTAACAGAAAACCACTACTTCCCCGGCTAAAGCCACGCTGGACATTGAACTACATCTGATAGATATTCTGAAAAGGCCCTAACTCAAAAGAAAAAATCTGAAATTGAAAATTTGCATTTTCATTCAGATAGTTATTTGATTTTCTATTCCAGTCTTAATTAGGAACTCATAAAGATGAATGAGGCAAAGAAGAATGTTTTCCAAAAGAGATTACTCACCAGAAATCATTTGTAACATTGACGCAGGAGAGACATCGCATTCACTAGGTCTTCAATACATTTTTGTCGACGAAAATCTATTTCACGCTTCAACGATCAACAGGAAGACCGGAAGAAATGGATGGAAGATAGTGACTAAAGTTTATCTTCCAGTCGCAGATGATTCCACATCTGATTTTATGAACATCCCGTTCATATTTTCAACAAATCAATCGTTCCAATCATACTAAAAATAAAATGTAAGGTTAAGAAAAAATAATGCTGTTGCTACCGAGAGGAGAAGTTGAGATTATATAATTAATAATTGTTCATTTTTGAGAAATAGCATTCGTTAGTAATCCTCGAAGTTAATATCGTCATATAAGGATCGTATATCTTCTTCTGATTATTCACCTTCGTTTCCATTATTACTGATAAATGTGCCAACCGCACTTTGTCGTGTCGTATGAAATACAGTTGGTTCAGTGGCATTTTGCCACATTGCATTTGTGAGTATGGCCATAAGAATGTTTTGCGATAAAATTTTCTAGCATAGAAGATTGTTACTGAAAGTTCATCATGCCTTTATAATATTCATCGTTGTCTCTTGTACTCGCAAAAAAAAATGTTGAAATTTTGCCTTATTAACACGAAGGACACAGGGAAATCAGAAATCATTCTCATTGTGACACAAACAGATTTGTATCTTTTCTTAACATTCATAACTAAAAAAAAAATATCCCAAATATTTTTAGAAAAAAATTCGTATCTTCCAAAAAAAAAATCGTAACTCCAAAAAATAAAATATTATTCTAATCTTTAGAAAAAAAATTACTCAAAAAATTGTCACACTGTACAATTGACACAGCAAATACAAATATAAGAGTTTCTTATGGCAAAAACGACGCCGCGCGGCGTTGTGATGAAATTGGACAGGTCAAATTCTAGTTGCTGGAGATTAAAACCGATATTTTATGCAAGAAAACGACACTACATGAACCTATTGTACACAATCCGTGACAGTAATCACGTGTCTCCTATATTAACTATGCAAAATTGAACGCCGTTTCGCGTTGTGTCCAATTTAATCTGGATCTGTGAGGACGCAGTGCGACGTTGTGCCGCATTTGTTACCGACCTCTATGACGCCGTATGATGTTAGTGTCCATCAACGTGTTAACACTACAATTTTCCACTTTGTACATTTTGTTAGTGAATTGCTGTATTATATCTGTTTTATTTTTATTGAAAATGTCTTTCGGATTTGTAAGATGTTGAAAAATATTTTGATGTTCTTTGTTTTTTATTAGAAGATTGTATACACAGAAAAAACCAAATTGTTCAATCAAATAAAATGTATTTGAATCAAACAAATAAAAGTGTCGTCAATGCACGACAAAATATAATCTCAAAATGAGTAAAATTATTTCTTGGGTTTGGATCTAATTTAAAGTTTCAATCAACTGAAACTAATTTGCATGAACCAAATATCTTATTCGGCCAACTCGATTGGTTGTTGTTTCAACCCTGTAATCATTTTGTTGAATCGAATAATCAGATCTACAAAATTTGCTGATTGCTTTAACAAAAATATTCATTCAAAAAAGTGTTTAAGTCGAATTGATGAGTTGAAAGAAATGTCAATTCAACAAAATAAGCTGACCACTAAAAATGTTTATTCAAATGATCAATCATTTTGTTCATCCATTAAATTGACAAATATGGCAACCGAGCTTAAGATCCTGCACCAGACATTCAAGTCCAGGCGACGCAACGATGATAAGTTGGCTTTGCTATTCGGTAACATTATCTGAGTCAGGGTCAGTACATTCTTCTATGTGAATTAATCTATTTCCGTTGTTTGATTCATATGAATATTATATTTGTGCAGAAACACATTTTCATTCAAAATGAGTTGGACATTGTTTCAATAGATGAACATACATTCAAATCAAGGAAATGTCAATTTACATATCCGATTTCGATATTGCTCTCAGTAGTCATCCGTATTTCTAAACCCTAGAGTTTGTGCATATTTTCAAGACACATGACCAAGATGTCGGTATCTGAGGATTTTGAAGTTCTCTGGATATTTTATTAAATGGAAAAATTGGAGTTTGCCAACTTCTGTAATACAGGGTGTAACTGAATAAGTGTAAAACATTTAAGGAGGTGATTCCTCATCGAAAAAAAGATAGGATCTTTCATATAAAGAAACTTCATTGGAGCATCCCTTGTTAAGATACAGCCCCTTAAAGGGGGTACATAAAATTTGTATAACAATTTTTTTCACAAGCACTGAAAAAGTTACAATATTGAAATTAACCTGACGTTTTGTACTACCAAAAAGACACTTAGCCAGTAATTTATTTGGTTTACCCCATGGTTGTAAGGGGTGAAAAACGCAACCCCTAAAATTTATTTCCAATGTAACTTTTTGTCTTATTATTTGTTTACCAATCTAAATTTATTTCCGATAGCCTGTTTCATTCTAAACAAAAAATGTCTCTTGGGTTTTTTGCCCAAAATAAACCAGTAAGCAGCAAAACATTATTTTACGAACAACTACAGAGATACATCGTCATAAATGCGAAAATACGAAACTAATCTATCTAGTAGGTCGCTATTAGCGATAGTGACAATTAAATTGGTATGACGCTGTCAGTTTGGGAATTTTCGAAATTGAATTAATACTAATTGTGTGTTGTTGTTCTGTTCTTAATTTGTTACTTTAATAATTCACTTGTTAATAAAATGGCATACACAAATGAGGAAATGGCTGATATGCATTACGTTTACGGTCTGTCGCAGGGGAATGGGTTAGAAGCTTCTAGAAGATATGCTGAAATGTATCCTCAACGGCAGCATCCTTCACATAGAATATTTGCTCGACTTCATCAACGATTACGAGAATATGGTTCATTCGACAAAAGAACGCAGGATTGTGGTCGCCATCGAGAAATACGAACACCACAGCTTGAGGAAGCAGTACTTAATTTGATTGAAGAACAACCTACTACCAGTACTAGAAAGATTGCTTTCCAGCTAAATGTTGATCATATGACGGTATTTCGAATTTTAAAGGAACAACTCTTATACCCTTACCATCTGCAACGAGTACAGGCACTGTTACCGCGAGACTTTTCGAACCGTCTTGAATTTTGCAATTGGATGCTGGAAATGATTAGAAGAAATTGTGACTTTCTGAAGACGATAGAATTCACAGACGAATGTAGTTTTCTCGGGACAAGATTATTAATTTTCATAATTACCACATATGGGCTGATGAAAACCCTCATGCTATTGTCGAAACTAGCCATCAAGAACAGTTTTCTTTAACGTGTGGCTCGGAGTTATTGGGGATGATTTAATTGGGCCTCATTTTCTACCTCCTCGATTAAATGGTGAGGCATACGTTCAATTTTAAGAGAAGTGCATACAGTACTGCTGGAGGAAGTTCCTTTGGGCGTCAGAAGGATATGTTTTTATGCATGATGGGGCTCCGCCCATTTTAGTCAAGTAGCACGTCAGCATTTAACTGAAACATATGCAAATCAGTGGATAGGTCGAGGAGGACCACATAAATGGCCCGCTCGATCCCCGGATCTCAATCCTCTCGATTTCTCTATTTGGGGCCATTCACAGCATTTGGTATATCGTACTCCTGTTCGCGATGTAGAGGACTTAAGAAACCGCATCATCGATGCGTGCAGGGTAATCAGAGAGACTCCAGGAATATTTGAGCGAATACGTGGCTCAATGCGCCGACGTCTAGACGCATGCGTAATGTTTGAAGGTAGACATATTGAACATTCACTATGATTTCTACATGTTGTGTGTTTTGTTATTAATAACTTAGTTTTGTTTATTACCCTTTAATCGTTTAATGCAGGTACTAACTACAAAATAACAATAAATCCAGTTCGCATTTATGACGATGTATCTCTGTAGTTGTTCGTAGAATAATGTTTTGCTGCTTACTGGTTTATTTTGGGCAAAAAACCCAAGAGACATTTTTTGTTTAGAATGAAACAGGCTATCGGAAATAAATGGTAAACAAATAATAAGACAAAAAGTTACATTGGAAATAAATTTTAGGGGTTGCGTTTTTCACCCCTTACAACCATGGGGTAAACCAAATAAATTACTGGCTAAGTGTCTTTTTGGTATTACAAAACGTCAGGTTAATTTCAATATTGTAACTTTTTCAGTGCTTGTGAAAAAAATTGTTATACAAATTTTATGTACCCCCTTTAAGGGGCTGTATCTTAACAAGGGATGCTCCAATGAAGTTTCTTTATATGAAAGATCCTATCTTTTTTTCGATGAGGAATCACCTCCTTAAATGTTTTACACTTATTCAGTTACACCCTGTATAATATACTGTGCTGGATGAAAAAAAGCAGAACACAAATAGTTTCACGAAATACATTGCTCTAAAAAAATTAATTCAATTCGCTCCTTTTTTTTTCATTCTCAAGAGTGAAAACTATGTTATAAAGTGGTATGACAGATATTCCCGGCAGTTTGTATGCTGTCATACCATGATATTCTGAAATAGCACACCAATAGAACAAAATTTTAAAAATCTACGCCATAACGGCAAAATTTTGTTACCTGTCACCTCCTTCAAATAGGTATGACAGACATTTTCAGCAGAGTAAAGGGTGTCATACCATTTTTTTTGAAAGAGCAGAAAATTTCCTATAAAATGCTCAAATTGGAATCAATTCCCTCGATAACTGTAGAACATTGTTTTAGTGATGATTAATACAATTTAAAATACTTCCGGGAAGAAAAACTTGATCACACCGGGCTCGTTTTGTTCGTATGGTTTTCTACAGCCAATTTTTCGAATCCGCAATGACGGTACTTTCGATGTCACGGGCTTTCCACCTACCATTGTGGTGAACAAATTGCTAGGTCAAGTTTCACTTGTGAATCTACAGGGTGTTTCTTAGGTACGTGTAGAAAATTTAGGAGCATGTTGCTGACGTCAAAATAAGAAGAAAGGTTCCTATAAACATATGTCCGCAATTTATTCGTTTCTGAGATGCAGGGTGTCAAAGTTGAATTCTTATTTTTATTTTTTGTGAATACATTTCAAAATAATTGTGATGTTCGAGTAGAGTATGGTATCTGGGAGTATTTTTCAATGACAATATCAAATTTGATAGGAATCGGGTGTTATTACAATTCAATACTAATGATAATGTGAAAGTGGGAAATTATTGTGCGAGAGAAATCATGAAAAAAGGAAATTGTGGCATAATGGACAGATTATTAAATTTAAAAAAAACACGACCTTATGTTTGCATTACACATTATATATTTGGCTAAATCTTATCAGTGGTTGGAGATCATCTTCCTAGATCTTCTACTGAAATCGTCAATTCGATGATGACGTTGGAGTGGATAGGTATCGGGTCCCGACGGCCATTGATAAGTACCTTCGTTCGATTTTCGATTCATTCCAACAAGTACATTAAATTATGGAGGTAAATTATTCGCGAGTGTGTGTCGATTCCTATGTACTCGATAGCTCAGCGGTTAGAGTATATGTCCAGAAAACATAAGGTCGTGTGTTCGACTCCCACTTGAGGATGCTTCTTTTCTTTAATTTAATGATCTGTCCATTATGCCACAATTTCCTTGTTCACTAATAATATTAACAGCAATTAAGACCAATTTAATACTAAAACAGTCAGTTGAGGGGTAATAATTAAAGTAATTGTTCAAAATGGCCACCTTGCACCATTATCCATGCGTCGGCTTGTCGTCTCATGAAGTCACGTACACGTTTCATCATACCTGGTCTATTTCGGATAGCGTCACATCCAGCAATGATTCGTTGACGAAGTTGTTCTTTGGTTTCTATTGGCACCGTATAAACTAGGGCCTTCAAGTGAACCCAGAAGAAAATAGACTGGATTCAAATCCAGGGACCTCGAAGGCCAAAATTGATTTGGAACTTCAGCGCCTCGACCAATCCATCTGTTTCGAAATCGCTGATTTAAAAATTCACGATCTATCAAAGTAAAATGCGCTGGCGCTCCGTCATGCATAAACAATATTCTCACTCTCAGTAAAAGTGGAATGTCTTCAAGTAATCCAGGCAGAATATTTTCAAGCAAATCATGATAAGAATTTCCATTAAGAGTCCCGGAAAAAAGTGGGGACCAATCAAATAATCCCCAACAATACTAATACACACATTCAATGAAAACTGGTGTTGAAACCCAGACTAAACTATTGCGTGAGGGTTTTCGTCACACCACACATGACCATTATGAAAGTTCATTATGGCGTTCTTTGAAAAATTTGCCTCGTCAGTGAATAATATCTCTGCAGCAAATTGAGGGTTTTGTGCAGTATCCATTAGCAAAATATTACACGGGGAAGGAAATCTCGGGGCTACAACGCTTGGACACGCTGTATGTGATAAGGATACAACTGATTTTATTTGAGAATTAAACAAAGTAATTTGTGATGTACGTTCAGATTTTGCGCATTTTTTCTTGTACTTGTCTTTGGATCTTGTTCGATTGCCTGAAGAATAGCTTCTTCAACTTCTGGTGTCTTAGTAGTCAACGGTCTGCCTGCCACTGGAGCTTTTCCGAAGGATCTAGACTCCATAAGCCGTTGAAAAAGGTTTCTGAATGTCTGGTGATTCGGCGCTCCATGATTAGGGAATTTTTCATTATGAATACGTCTAGCCTCGTAGCAATTGCCATCGGCAAGACCGTATATGTAAATCATCAGCCATTTCGCTATTCGTGTATGCTGCCATTTGAGAAAGATTGGAACACAAATACAGAAAACAACTTCACTGTCACAAGAACGGATTGAAATGACATGACAAGTACTCACCTGAATGTTAATCATTTGAATCGGAAAAAAGCCCAAAAAAACTATGTAACAAAAAACAAATCATTTTTTGACTACATTCGAATGTTGAATGTAGAAGACTATTGAATGAAAGAAGACGAATGCATTGGCGTATCTTTTCCGATATTTACTACTTGGAGGCAGCTTACGAGTCCCACTGAAATAATTCAAATGCATCGATTATTTCAAATCCCAATAACTCGAAAACAGTTGCTCGCGGCGACCTCTACCAGGAAAATACTTTTTACCAAAAATTTTGGAAATATCGATTTTTCCACTAGAAAATGTGAACAGATACGTACAAAAAAGTTATGACACATTTCAAATGACTGAAAAGACATATAGGTGGCGCCACCCCCACGGAAGAGACAAATTAACATCAAATTTAATTTTGTCATTGAAAAATACTCCCAGATACCAAACTTTACTCGAATATCACAATTATTTTGAAATGTATTCACAAAAAATTAAAATAAGAATTCAACTTTGACAACCTGCATCTCAGAAACGAATTACTTTCGGACATATGTTTGTAGGAAATTTTCAGCTTATTTTGACGTATAAGAGATCGGACTCCATAAAAAGATTTACTCGTTTCTTATTCTTATTGTGTCTATATTTTAAGATCTTTTTTTTAACCAATTTTATCATGCACCACAATCACTTTGATGACAGATAAAAGTCACATCATTGGCCATTGCCATTAAATTTTTTGTCACATCAGTGCAAAATGGGAAACTTTCAATATGCTTTGTACTGAAGAAAAAGAAAAGATCGCTTTTTGCGGGATCGTAAGAAAGCATTTATGTATATAGTATCTGATTCTCGAGTTTTTGCGCTTCTTCTGCGTTCCTAGTAATATTCAATAGTTTCCGATCTGTCTCGCAACGCTGTTAAAATTTGTTCAATCACCCTGCTTCTAATGCCAATAGTGGAATTGGTGCGCTGTGGATTTCCCCCCTAATTGAAAAGTAAATTCTTTCATGGTTATCAGACTTGCTGTCCGAGTGACTGATGGATGGCCTAAGGACGCGGCTACAATGCCTTACATGGCTTTTGTGTGTCTGCATTCATGTTAGATCAATGCCGCCACAATTCTTGATTCCAAGATGCTACTGTTTTACTTTTTCACATTAGGCTGTTTTTGTTGTTAGACTGTCGTTCAAACGGTACACAGAAGAGCATTTGAGCAATGTAGGCGGCCATAAATGAATTTTGAAAATCGCAGGTAGATGATATAATAAAACCCTTCTCCGGCTTATAGCATACTGTTACCGATCGTACAATCAGTTGGATTTTAGCTGTGGCCGTGACCAGACAAATTAGGTTGAACTTAAAGTTAGTTTGTGTGATTTAAGTAGTGTTTTGATTTGTGTTTATTTGGACTGGAAATATAGTAAACCATGGATTGTGGAGAACCAGGTAAGTGTGTTTTCATAACTATTTGTTATATAGGTAATCAAGTTTGCTAATTTCAAAATTAGTTTCTTCGATTGAAAGTTTGTTTTTATACTTTTTTCAAAATAGTTTTAATTTGTATGCAAAAAGTTATACTTCCTGATATTAATTTTTTTTGAAGTTTGGGCTTTGTATTTTTGCGAAAAAATGCGATTTGGAAATTATGGCTATTTGAAATAATTAAGTACACACAAAATAAAAAAAAGTAACTTCCCATAACTTCTTGTTTGCGTTCTCAATTGGGTTGATTAGTTTTTTCAGGGCCGACAAATATACGAGTAATGAATAGAAAATAGTTATTTACGATTATACAGCGACCAAATTTGAAAACCATAAACAAAAATTTGTAATTTCTTGAAAACCACCTTCTTCTATCGGAAGATTTTTCTACGGAGCAACTTAATGTAATTAAGCATAATCTTTCACGTTTTAAGTCTGAAGTAAAGGGCATATGAGCTGAAGCATTGAGAAAAGGGGAATACTCCTTAGAGAAAAATAAAGAATGGATGCAAGGAACATTTAGTATTCCAAAGGTTGTAAATTGATCGGGTCGACCCTCAAAGTCGTTTGAAGCATCAAGCGAGAAGACTAAAAGAAGAAAAACTAAAGAGCTTCGCAAAATAACCATCCTAGAGGTGCTTACCTACGCGACGCAGACTAAGTTAGGAGAAAGTGGGAAAAGAGATGCTTCCTTAGTTCTGAAAGAAATTATGAGTACCCCAAAACGAGCAACAAAATATTAAAAATAATTTTCTCTTACTCAACAAGACACAACAAAGTAAAACTGTATAAAAACATTGATATTGATCCAAAAGAAAAGTACTTAGTACCATTTTTAAATAACACGTTGCTCTAACATAAAAATTAATAGTACCTACTTACTACTTTCTTGGGACAATTTTTTTTTAATTTTTGATTCCCTGTACACGGTAACCTTTAGTTCGGATGATTTATAATATTTTTTTAAAGCATAATTTTTCATTAGTAACTCTTTTAGTAAAATTAATGATTAAAAATGCAGAGAACCATGTGGACACACTGTATAAAGGGTGTCCAATAAGTGACATAAAGGGTGATGCTAGGAGAAACATGGGGTCAAAATATCACCAGTACTTCATATAACTTTTGTTCCTAAAAGCGTTCGTTACCAAGTTACGGGCCCTCAAAGTTACAAAATGAAAAATGTTTTTCTTTGATAACTTTCAAAGTGAATATTCAAAATCATCTAAATTTTGGTGATTGCCTAAACAAATGAATTCCTTCGATGAGCTTTCATGCAGGAGTCAGTTGTTTTGCTACAAAGTCAGGAACGGACTACCCCCGATGGTCCACACTCCGAAAACTTTGAAATGACAGATAATTTTTCAGTAGTTTTCAACAAAATAAGGTTACGTAGACAATTTTCTGAATAAAAGTACCTACTCGTGTGGAAAGTAGATCGGACCAACGATTCTTAACAAAAGTGCAGTTTTACTCGACGACATCAAACCCGATCGTCCACCATTATTTGAAATGAAAAATTATCACAGTAGAAATACTAATGCTAACGTTAATTCAACAACATTTATAACAGGGATAAAACAAAATATGCTAAAATAAAGTCGTAAACAAAAAGTACAGTACCTAGTTGAAACTTTCATTCACAATGTAGATATTTTTTCAAATGAAATATCAAGTTGAGTAGATTTGTGGTGTTTTTGAACTAACAAGCAACTCCACTATGAAATATCGAATTCGGTCCATATTTTGTATGTACGCGTGGAATATGCACGTTTCGTGTTGTGTTATCTGAATCTCATGAAACTCAACATTTGAATGTTGCAAATTCGTATTAACAGCTTAAATGTTGAGGAGTTTCACTGATAAGTATACTTTCATGGGAGAAAATCTTTAATCCGAAGATAAATTTAGCTGAAAAAATGCACGTCGGAAGACATGACTAATAAAAAGCAAACGATTAAACTACAAAAACGGCTGCACATGAATAGGTGAAAAATATCCGGTGAATAAATTTATGATCCATTTCTTCCACAGATGTTGACAAAAACACCTTGTAGAAATAAAAAAAAATTAGTGTGGATAAAAATGACAACGGGAATGCGATTTTGTTCCATTGCAAACCCGAAGAGATATGTAGTTTATGCATGATGGCGCTCCTCCTCATTTTAATTTGATTGTGCGGGACCATCTGAACCAGATTTTCCCCAATAGATGGATTGGTAGAGGTGGGCCATATTCATGGCCACCGCGGTCTCCGGATTTAAATCCATTGGATTTCTTTCTGTGGGGGCATCTGAAAGCCTCGTTTACGCTACACCTATTCACACCAGAGATGCCTTGTTGAATAGAATTACATTACATTGTGAAGCCATACGAAACGACCCTGGCATGCTATTTCAAGTGCAGAGAGGGTGTTTGCGCCGACTAAGAAAATGTATTGAGAGAGACGGGGGTCATATCGAGCAGTTTTTGTAGCGGATTTTGCATTTCTGTTTGCTCTTGAGGCTTGCGATTGATTATTTACACCATGAGTTTTGTAAGGTAAACGAGTTTGCATGATAAAAATTTGTTATGAACATTGTACCTATCATTTCTATTTTCATTACAAATAATCTTTTCGAATAATGGTAGACATCTCAGGTTGGATGTCGTCGAACAAAAATGCATTTTTATCAAAAATCGTTGCTCCGATCGATTTTTCACACGAGTACTTTTATTCAGGAAATTGTCCAGGTAACCTTTTTTTGTTAAAACATATCGACAAATCCCAGTCATTCCAAAGTTTTGGGGTGTGGACCATCGGGGGTAGTCTGTTCCTGACTTTCTAGCGAAACAACTGACTCCTGCATGAAAGCTCATCGAAGGAATTCATTTGTTTAGTCAATCACCAAAATTTGGATAATTTTTAATATTCACTTTGAAAGTTATCAAAGAAAAATATTTTTCATTTTGTAACTTTGAGGGCCCGTAACTTGATAACGAAGGCTTTTAGGAACAAAAGTTATATGAAGTACTGGTGATATTTTGACCCCATCTATACATTCCCGAGACGAAAAGAGAAAGTCCAGGGACACCCTGTATATAGGGTGGGGCACCCCATACAACACGGTCCCTGCAAACCAAACCATTAATTTTTTCGGGAATTTCTTTATTTCATTATATGTATATTGATTGAGGCTGCAAAGGAAATTATTTTGTAGTATACAAGGTGACTCAAAAAAGTGTGACATATCAAAGTTGTGTTTTTTTAAATAGAACACTTTGTATTTCGTTACATTTTTGAATAGGTCAAGAAAAAATAATACAATTTTATTTAAGTTACTATGTACCTAACTATAACCGTTCTCGAGTTATTGATTTTTTTATGAAAATGCCAGGTACAATTGGAAACTAAATAACATCGAAATGTATAGAAATCATCCCTTCGAATTCTGACCAAGCATAAAAGAGGTTTTGGGCTATTGATTTCGATAAAACCCGTTTCTCAATATTATACAGAATGTTCAAAAATGATTGTCACTTTTTTATGATTTCGGACAAAGATAACTTTGTTATTTCAAATAGAACACCCTGTATTTTTTTGGTCTGAACAATATAAAATTCATTTCATATTGGGGTTCTCTATACCCAACTTAAATAGTTTTTCAGATATTGGCTTTTTCAAATCGTAGTTCTTATTTCAATGATTCTTTGAATCAAGATAGCTTGAAACGACAATAATTTTCTTTTGCAGCCTTGATCAATATACATACAATGAAATGGAGAAATTCCCGAAAAAATTAATGGTTTGGTTTACAGGGACCGTGTCGTATGGGTTGCCCCACCCTGTATATATAAATATATATATATATATATATATATAATATATATATATATATATATATATATATATATATATATATACAGTGTGGCCATTTAAAATGGAACCACCCCTGTAGAATAAGCATTTTCCAGTCATTCTAAAAAAAAATTTTTTTTTAATATTAAGCATCAAAAATTGTAGCTTGACACAAATTTTCATTACTTTAGTTTTATTTCCAAGGCACTCTATGGTTTTTTTTTCGGCAAAAACGGCAAAAGTTTATTAGGCAATTTTTGTTTTTAAATTTGACTACACCACTGGATTCGTAGTCGTTATAAATGAAAACAATGGATATTTCATAAAAAAATATTGGTTAGCAACGAAGTTACAACAACTTTAATTTTGGTAACAAAGTATTTGATTATAATTTTTATTCAGATTATAGACATATTTGAGATCTGGCAACACTGTCGTACAAAGTAGAACAGTGAATTTGTACAGCGAGAATCCGAAGTCAATAGCTCATTCCGTTCTACAGTTATAACTCCTGAAAGTATGGTAATGTGAGCGATTTGTGGTGGAAGCGATTTTGTAATAAAAATTCTGACTACGCCACTGGATTTGTAAATCATATTCCCTTAAAATCATTTATTTAAGTTTAGGTTATAAGTGCATTCGAAAATAACAGAAAATTAAAAATTCATAGCCGATAAAAACGAAATGATCCGAATCAAGTTTTAAAGTATCAAAATTATTTATTCAATAATAAAACAGAAAGCAGGACAAGAAATGTTCCTTTTGAATTCTGCAAAACTCAACTGAAACGAACTTCCAGAGAAGGCATCAATAATTTGAGGAGAGCTGAGAGGCATAGGTATTGTACTAAATCAATAGTAGGCTGTGATTTAGTACACCACAAATCGCTCACATTACCATACTTTCAGGAGTTATAACTGTAGAACGGAATAAGCTATTGACTTCGGATTTTCGCTGTACAAATTCACTGGTGTTCTACTTCGTATCGACAGTGTTGCCAGATCTCAAATATGTCTATAATCTAAATAAAAATTATAATAAAATACTTTGTTTCCAAAATCAAAGTTGTTGTAACTTCGTTGTTGACCAAAATATTTTTTTATGAAATTTTGATGGTTTCCATTTATAACGACTACGAATTCAATGGTGTAGTCAAATTTGAAAACAAAAATTGCCTAATAAACTTTTGCCGTTTTTGACAAAGAAAAAAACCATAGAGTGCCTTGGAAATGAAACTAAAGTTATGAAAATTTGTGTCAAGATACAGTTTTTCATGCTCAATATTAAAAGAATTTTTTTGAGATTGACTGAAAAATTCGTATTCTACAGGGGTGGTCCCATTTCAAATGGGTCACATATATATATATATATATATATATATATATATATATATATATATTATATATATATATATATATATATATATATATATATATATATATATATATATATATATATATATATATGTGTGTGTGTATTTTTTTGCTTTTACTATAAATGATAAATATCCTAAATTTACTTAATTCTTTCTGAATTAGAACATCGAATAAATATGGATTTGTTTTGTTTTATATTGGCTCTGAAGTTGAAACGTATACTTGACAGCACTGTTTCACGCACCTACATATACGAAATTGTTTACGAACATATACGAAAAAAATTGTTTACGAACATTGTATGTGTATTAAACAATGTTTTTAAAAATTGTATATAATCAATTGAGAATGTTTCCCTTTTCAACATGAATACCCCACAAGAGGTTATCTTGACGATGGAAGATAGTGACTAAAGTTTATCTTTCAGTCGCAGATGATTCCACATCTGATTTTATGAACATCCTGTTTATATTTTCAACAAATCAAGTTTTATCTTTTGTGAATGAACATAATATATTACCACCCGACGACCAAAATTACATCTACAACATTGAGACTTGAATCTTGAATGTTGAGTTGAGAACATTGAGTCTTGAATGTTACTTAGTTATGACGTTTAAAAAAATATACTTTTCCAAAAATCGTTCAGAAATATTGACGTTTTTGAAAGAAAAAGTCAATATTTCCTTGCACTCAGTCGATGCCAGGGAACGGAAAATAACTGTATTTCTGTACTGTAGAAATATTATTCCCACACAGTTATTTGTATACTAAAAACAAGTATTTTTGAAAACAATTTTATTATTGAGTATTTCAACACAAATAGAATACATTCCCAAATTATTTGTTATATTGAACACTGGAAGAACATGGGAACTAGTGGGATTATTAAGCTGAATATTTTCCACACTAATAATTTCATTTGTTTGACAATAGTTAATATTTGGCATTGGGGTAACATTAAAACTAGTAGGGTTATTTTCCGTTGCGAAAATTTCATTTGTCACCTGTATCTTATTAGTAAATCCCATCCGCCCAGCCTCTTTAAACTAGTAATATCTCCACCAGATTCAACTAACATCGTGGCAGAAGTCCGATGAAAACATCGGTCGGTAAATTCGCTCGGATTTGGCAAAATCAAATAAGTATCCACTACTTTAGGCATTTTTCTTAATTGGTATAGTCCTACTACTTTTTTTATGTTCTCGTTCCCACGAAAAGGGATATCCTGTAATGTTCAGAGAACATCGTGGGAACCAAGGGAAAGAAGGTACGAGTTGGTGTTCTTAAATTTCTGGAGGTTGTATGCCTCGGGGAACACCTCCCTAGGCAATGAGTTCCAAAGCCTCGCTGTTCGTTGGATGAACGAGTCTTTGGAAAGTGATGTTCTGCAGGTCTCCAAAGTGACCACGAAGGGGTGTGATGACTGAACTTGACGAGTTAGTCTCGAAGAGACTGCCAAAGCAGGAACGATTGTTGATATTTCAGAAGAGCATCGCCCATGAAAATATCTATAAAATAGAGACAAATCGCCAACTTTTCTACGGTGTTCCAGACAAGTGAGCGAGTTTGTAAGCGAGGCATCACCGACGAGACGAATTGCCCTTTTTTGGACAGAATCCAATAGCCTCAGGATATGTTTAGGTGCCGCGCTCCAAATATGGGAACAGTATTCCAGGACAGGTCGGATCTGTGCCTTATAGATCATAAGCAGCTGAGTGGGGGTGAAATAGCTCTTGGCACGAAACAAAAAACCTAGTTTTTGGGATGCACTTTTGGCAATGGACCTCACGTGATTTTCCCAGGAAAGGTTATTGCTGCTAGTAATACCAAGCATCGATATGGATGACTTCAGTGGTATGGTTACTCCTGACAAAGTTATGTTAGGCACAGTGAGATCGGCTTTTTTAGAGAAAAGACATGCTTGTGTTTTGTTTGCATTGAATTCTACCAAGTTATTAGATCCCCACTCGAGAATTGTTGCTAAGGCCATATTTATATTATTAACATTTCTTCCTCGTTCATTTCTGGTTTCACGGGCTGATATAGGGGCCCTGGAAGAGAAAGCGGTATGGAGGGGACTATCATCGGCAAAGCTGTGTACTGGACATGAAGTTGCTTTCAACAGGTCGTTGATGTGAAGTAGAAATAGTGTTGGTGCGAGAATAGATCCTTGCGGAACACCAGCATTTATGAGTAGAGTGTCAGATGAAACTCCATCGACCACTACATGGAGAGACCTGTTTGAGAGAAAATTAGCAAGCAGAGAACACAGCTGAGGGGGCAAGCCATAAGACGGAAGCTTGGCGAGGAGTCCCTGGTGCCAAACTCGATCGAACGCCTTGGAAATATCTAATGCCACAGCTAAAGTTTCTCCATACTTTCAATAGATAGCGCCATATATGTGAGACGTAAGCGAGCAGGTCACCAGTTGATCTCTGATGGCGGAAGCCATATTGCCTATCGTTGACAATTCCTGAGTCTTCCAGATATTTCATGAGCTCGATGTTGATGGCTTTTTCCATGACCTTTGAAATAATAGATAGCAGTGCGATAGGTCTGTAGTTGCTAGGTAGGGCCTTTTAGGGACTGGCTGTACTCTTGCAATTTTCCAATTGACGGAAATACCCCAAATTGTAAGAGTGGTTGAACAACTTGCAAAGAACAGGTGTTAGTTCGGGGGCACATTTCTTGAGAACAATCGGCGGGATTCCGTCAGATCCACAGGCTTTGTTGGTGTTGAGACCAGCAAAATCTTTCTGATAGTACGTTGGCGAAAGGTGATCTCGGGCATGTGACTGTCAATAGGTGTAATGTTCGGGGGTTGTTTTCCCGATAAATCCAGAGTGGAATTTCCAGCAAATAGGTGCGCAAAGATATTGGCTTTTTCCTGGGCAGTCGTTGCTAGTGTTCCATCTTCTTTGGTTAGAGGAGGAAATGAGCTGGAAGTGAAGTTTCTTCCCACAGCTTTGGCGAAAGACCAAAATGAACGGGATCCGTTAGGACATTCAGCAAGTTTTGATCTTATTTTGGCATTGTGGGCATCTTTTGAGCATTCTATTGTCTCTTTGCATATGCCTCTAGCCTCGACATATGCTGCTCTGGTCTCAGGGCCCGGATTTTTTAGCCATCGATGGTATGCTGCCTGTTTGGAAGCCACAGCTCTAGAGCAGTTTCTGTTAAACCAGGTCTTATCGGATGATGTTCTTCTTTCGGTATTCGGTATGTAAGTTTGCATCCCCAACATGATGATTTCAGAAATTATCCCAGCACATCGTGTTGGATCTACTGAAGAGAAACAAACTCTCTTCCATGGAAACGCTGAGAAAAACATACGAAGACCTTCCCAGTCGGCCGAATTGTAATGCCACATGAGACGGGGTGGTATTGTGCAGCTCGATGGTAAATGGAAAGAGCATATTGTGGAGATGAGTTTCCAAGTGGGGCACAAACTTCTTTCTATACGGGTCAGGATTGGTGGTGAGGAAAAGATCTAGTGTATTGGCAGACTGGTTGTTGACATCAGGGATGCGGGTTGGTAGCTCGACCAGTTGTTCTAGACCATGAGTGATGGCGAAAGCCTCGGCTTGACGACCCGCATCATCTGTTTTGTTAGAGAATTTGAGCCAGGCAGCGTTATGTACATTGAAGTCTCCCATGATTATGGTTTCAGCTGTTGGATGGTTCTCCTGAATGTAGTCCAGTTTGAGTGATAAAAACTCAAAGAGGTCGTTATATGAAGGTTCATTAGGTGATAGGTAAAGGCAGCAGAGGAACTTAGTCAGTTTGGTATCAGATAGCTTGAACCACATCACATCAAAGTCTTTCGGTTCCAAACTCTCTTCACGCTGGCATGAAAGGTTAGCCTTAGCGTAAAGGCAGACTCCACCTTCGAACCTGAATCGAGAATGGAGTTCGTAACCAGGACAAAGCATATGGACCTTGTTGGTGGACGAGTTTACTTGTGTTTCTGTTAGAGCCAGAATATCCGGTTTTTTCGTCTGTAGGTGATGGTGGACGTCATTGATGTTCTTGTTGAGTCCGCGGATGTTGCAAAAATTAATCTTTAATGTTGAGTCCCCTCGAGTACCTATCGCCCGGAAATCCGAATGGAGAGGTATTTTGCTTCCGGAGTGTTTTACTCTAGGAGACTTCATCATTATTACTATTAGGATGCACCTGAAAATAAAGGAGGAATTGGGGAAAAGGAAAGAGGGAGACCGGAAAGTATCGACCGAACACTGAAACGTGGAATGATCCATTTCACAGCACACAAAGTCGATATGGTGGTATTTCACCGGGCGATGAGACCATCTTCCACCTACGGTTATCCTTTTAGTCGCCTCTTACGACAGGCAGGATTTACCATGGGGCTATTCTAAAGCCGACCCCATACAGCTAAGTTTACAAGTTTACATCCGATATTATTCATGTCTCCTGGTACTTACATTTAAGTACATTTCATTTACTACAAATGATCTTGATATATTCGTTTTAGAGTCAAGGAGTCTATTCTCGAATGTGGACCAAAATTGGTCGAATTCGATATTTGTCGATGGAAATTGTCGCACAACTTGAAATTGTGGTATTCTCTATTGGTTCCGACATCCAAGTCGTATGAGACAAAAATTGTCGAATAGCATGAGCTGGCAACACCGAAATAACGATTTTCGAATGTGTCCTGTGCCCATGTGGTTTTGGTTTGAGTTTGAACAGGGTTAGAAGTTTCGCATTACAGTTTTACGCAAACAACATTATGATTTATATATTTCAAATTTAAGTACCTCAATTGGTTGATCTGAATGTTTTGATAAACTTTGCATCAGATAAAAGCCTGAACGCATTCCTATATATACCTTGTAGTCTAATCAACAAGTTCAAAAACGTGTTAAATAGATATAAAGCTCCTAAAAATATGAGCGATAGCTCATTCGATTCGGAATGACGTCTAGAAAAATGTTTTTTAAGGGTTTATTAGCACGTTAAAACTTGCGATTGTTATTAACAAAATAAGATTAAAAAAAGAAGGTATTTCGTTTTTCGTCAATAATTTCTAAAATAATGATATATTAGAAATTATGAAAAAAGATCCCGAAAGAGAAGGAAATTTCCAATAAAAAAGTTCGGCCACCCGGAACTCTATCTCTATTATTTATAATTTTTTTTTAACGCTGAAAATAGGGCTCCGCGAGGTCGTTACGGTATAGACGCACCGTCTAAAAAGCCGTTATATCACCTAAAATATTTTTTTTATAGTATTAAATAACAATTTAAAAATTTGAATGAATTATGGTGTAATCTAGACACTTGAACGAAGAAAACCTCGGTAAAAAAAAAATTGATGTCGATTTTCAAAAAGTTACACCATTGTTAATTAACAAATTTTTTTCCACTCTCTGTTTTTATAAATTACGACATAAAAGTTCAAATAATTGGTCTATAAAATTTTCGCTTCGTGGAGCTCTTTTCATTTAGGTACTTAATGAAGCAATGTAAAAAAAAAATTATTAAAGTTTATTATTTTGTTGATTATAATTTTTTTAAATTAAAAAAAAAATTTCTAAAAAATTATAACAAAAATTTTTTTTTTTCAAATCTCATTATTGCTGTTTTTGCATCTAATATAGGTATTAATTAACATTGGAAAAAAAAAAATTACGTCAAAAAATTTTCCTAAATAAATTTTTGTATTGTTTATAATCGTTTTTTTTTATTTCAATTGTTTAAATGATTAGTTAAGAAATTATTTCATTCTCAAAAATCATCATTGACCTTTTTCAATGAATTAACAGAGAAATATTTTTATAAATAAATTCATTGTTTAATAACTTAACAATTTGTTATAAACAAATAATATCAACCGTTATATTTTTTTTCAAAACTTCAAAGAATAACAAAAACAACTATGTATAACAAAGTATAGAAAAAAATCAAAAATAATAATAATAATAATAAAAAATACAAAAAATTTTCTATAATATTAAACTAGTTTTTTTATTTGTTTATAACAAATTGTTAATAAACAATGAAATTATTCATAAAAAAAATATTTCTCTGTTAATTCATTGAAAAAGGTCAATGATGATTTTTAAGAATAAAATAATTTCTCAACTAATTATTTAAACAATTGAAATATAAAAAAAACTATCATAAACAATATTTTTTTTTTTAATCATAATTTTACCTATGCAATGAGATGGTATTTTTTTTTTTAATTAAAATAGTCTGTTTATAAACAATTTTTAAAAAAATTTTTTTTTTTTAATTTAATAAATATTATTAAAAAAAATGTTTTAAAATTTTTTAAATTTTTTTTGTTAATTTAAAAAAATTATAATTAACAAAATAATAAACTTTAATAATTTTTTTTTTGCATTGGTTTATTAAGTACCTAAATGAAAAGAGCTCCACAAAGCGAAAATTTTATAGAACAATTATTTAAACTTTTATGTCGTAATTTATAAAAACAGAGATTGGAAAAAAATTTGTTAATTAACAATGGTGTAACTTTTTGAAAAATCGACATGAAATTTTTTTTTTACCGAGGTTTTTTTCATTCAAGTGTCTAGATTACACCATAATTCATTCAAATTTTTAAATTGTTATTTAATACTATAAAAAAATCATTTTAGGTGATATAACGGCTTTTTAGACGGTGCGCCTATGCTGTAACGACCTCGCGGAGCCCTATTTTCAGCATTAAAAAAGAATTATAAATAATAGAGATAGAGTTCCATATTTTCAGGAGCTTTATATCATTTAACACTTTTTGAACTTGTTGATTGCTATTGTTTGTCTCGAGGCCGTTGATGTTTTCTTGATTTTATAAATTTTCAATCGCTATCAATAAAGGTGCCATTTCTAATCTATGAAATTGATAAAGAAATTCTGTCAAATATGTCATCCAGCATTCGACATGAAATTATCGACTGCTCTAGACCACTCTACAATTTGTCTATCTAAAATTTTCGAATGCGACATTTGAGAATGAGAGATTGCGTTTTTCGTTCGACAATGTAGGTATGCTAACTCAAAGCTTAGATTGTAGGTATTCTACATCTTATAAGGTTATTTCAAATAACTCGTTCATTCTACAAGCTCTAGAAATACCAAATATTACAGCAACCTCAAATAAATATGTAAATAATCCGAATAAATATTGAAGTAGGTGATTTTCTTTAATCATTACATATTCTTTATCTGAAGCTTCCGGATAAATTTGTTAAATTGTTCTTTAGTTGAAATCCTGAATTTTTTTGCATGTAACCTTCTGCCTGCCGTTTCAATAATGAACGAAGTTTTAAATATTTAGATATATCCACATCATGTATAATTACCAGGGTTGCCTTCAACATTGAATAGTTCGCCAACAAATTCAATGAAGCAGTTCTGGGAGGGTTCCTGACATAGGACACTCATCATCACTCATCATTCTACACTTTACTATTGCTTTCTAGAACGTTCGAAAACGCGAAAAACACCATGGGAATACCCCAAAAAAACGTTTTATGCGTCAAGTTTGACAATTCAATATTACTTTGATTCCATATTTACAAAACAAATATTTCATAGCATCCGCGAATAAAATTAATTATGCTTATTTCAAAATTTTAACAAGTTGTTTGTAATAATTTAGGTACTTTGAATAATTTTCGATTTACGGAAAAATAGTATGTATACCTAGTAGGAAAAGCCACATTCTTCATCGTCGTCGAGGAATGTTCAGCTTCTCCTATTAGATATACAATGAACTATTATTTCAATACTGCAATGTATCTGTCGAACTTCCGATATTATATTGAAAAAAAATGGATTTGTCATATATTCCACAAACTCCTTCAAAATCCTTTTTACAACTGCGTATAATTTCCAGATCAATTATCCTTTTTCATGTTGATGTCATTCTTCTAGGAAAAAATATTATTTAATCGCAACATATAATTCGAGATTGAAAAAGACCAAAGATAAGGAAAATCGTCATTGTGTTTTACATATGGAAATATTTTATATTCGATCATTGTAATGTTCAAAATTAGCTCTGGAAATAATTCACAAGTTTAATTCGAAATGTTACCATTAGAGATACTATACAGATAATAGAGAATGTAGAAATCTCAAAGTGATATCTAAAAGCCAATTTGGGAGTTGTTAGCAGTGGTTAGTGGAGTGGTGCGAGTAACAGTGTCGACGACAGCGCGTCGGCGGGGATTTATGGTACTTACTCCGGGTATAACTCCGGCCCCAAAACTGCTAACGGTCCAAAAGGCAGCGCGTGCCTGTATCCGGCCTGTGACACTCGACAATATGTAATACCTGCTCTTGGAATTCCCGGATTATCCAGATTTCCCTCATATTTGTTTTACGATTCTCTATAAATTTATGGCTGCTACGCAACGTTTCACTTCGAGTTTTCCTGCTGGTCCGACCTGTTGATTTGACGAATAGCGAAATATGTCTACAAAACAAATATGTTGAGATTTGTTGTTCGGCTTTGTGATCATTTGTTTGGTTGAACGAATCTGTATTGAAAAGGGAAACATTCTCAATTGTATTAATTTTCAGTGATATTTCTAGTTAGAATGTATTGAATACTAGTGGAAATATATATATTTCATTCATGAACCTTTTACTTCCATTATAAAATTGCTGTCATTTTGGATTGTGAATCGAGTTGAACAAATTTATCGAGATAAATATTCATGTTGAGAAGGGAAACATTCTTCTTTACCTCATTCATCTATATGAATTCTTAATTAGGACTGGATCAGAAAATCAAATAACTATCTGAATGAAAATGCAAATTTTCAATTTCAGATTTTTTCTTTGGAATTAGGGTCCTTTTAGAATACCTATCAGATGTAGTTCAATGTCCAGCGTGGCTTTAGCCGGGAAAGAAGTTGTTTTCTGTTAGATGTTCACAAAAAAAACCATTTTTATCGTGGATTTTTCAATTCACAGAAAAATATTTCTATTCAATTGAGAATGTTTCCCTTTTCAACATAAGTTATAAAACGATGGAAGCTAGTGACTAAAGTCATCTTTCATTGGCAGATGATTCCACATCTGATTTCAAAAAATCCTGAATTTTCAAACAATTCAATAAATATTCACTTTATTTTAATTAACTCAACATTGTTGATTTTAAATAATGATTTGCTAAAACCCATAATTATATTCGATTACCTATATATTATAAACACTTTCCTAACTTTTTCGTGGACAACTGATATATCACCAAAGTTTTTTCTCGTGATGACAAAAAACTGAATTATTTTGGTAATGATTATATATTAATTCTGTTTTCCTTTCGTATAGAGAAATGAACGATTTCTCAATTTAAGTTGGAATCAAACAAAAATTATTTCAATCATCTCCAGAAATACAAAATATGCTCAAAAAAATTATTTTAGTTGTACAAAAAGTTCATTGAAAGAATTAAAATTAATTGATATAGATGAAGAAACCATTTGGAATGACTGAATGATATTTTAGCTTCAGATTATAATTTTTTTGTCGAGGATCAGATTAATGATGGTCTTTGAAAATTTGAAGTATTCGGTTGTGCAAAAGTGAAACAACACCAAACAATTTCATGAATGTGTCCTGAAAATGAAGTATTTTAGGAAGCAACTCATATTGATAGTTATTATTTCATAATCTACTAGCCAAACGTGTTCAACGTTGCTAGGAAAACTCTACATTATCGTCGACTCGTAAACCCTGTATTTCTTTAGAACAAATAAGTAAATGAGTTTAATCTTTCTTCAAGAATTGAGATGAAACTTCAAAACAATAATAATTTTTGAACTATTTATTCAAAAAAATTACCAGTTGGTTCTCAAATTTGTTGTTATCAGTCTACAACCTACTAGCCAAACTTGTTCGAAGTTACTGGAAACATTCAGTGCCGAATTGCAAAACTTTCGTTTACTTCATGTGACCTTATACATCTTAAAAAAAAAATATCCACAGTGACAAAAATATGTTCAATTGGTCATGTATTCTGAGATTTTCTTGATATGGATGAATTATATTATCTAATAATCAGTGAAAATTGACATTTACATCCATACCACTGGGCCAATGCAAGGAGCCCCCCACATGCAGTGAATGTATAATTTGGTATATTTTCATTCATGCGTGTGGCTTTGTCCGCTTCATGTTATCCTATAATCCCGCTTTCCGTTATCCCGTTATCTTATTTCCAGTTTTTTCATTATCCCGTTATTCCGATATCCTGTTATCCGTTTCCGTGATCCCTTAACCTGTTATTCCGTTTCCCGTTATCCCTTTATTATATAAATTCATATTATTAGTATCCTACCTGAAATAGGTAGCTTATCTTAATTGATTGCACTTGTTGTGAAAAAATGTGTGCGAGATAAAATACATACCAGTTTCTAATATAAACATGAGATTTCAAACACAAAACATTCCATCGGTAGTTTCTGTTGATGCTCGAACAAACAATTACAATTTTATAATAGTTTAGATGGAAGAAATCAATTATATATATATATATATAATATATATATATATATATATATATATATATATATATATATAAACTAATACTAATACTATGGTTTCGATCCCACTATAAGGTAAGGTCCCGTGATTTTAACCAACAAGTTTTCATTAACTTCTGAGGGTTGTTCAAACAACTAAGAAAGCGGTAAAAAATTTTACAAAAAAAACAAAAAAAACAATTAATATTTGTTTGTTTGTATGTAGGAGGTAATCTTTGGAACTACTGAACCAAACCTAACCGAACCAAATGCAAATTCGGTAATTTGTCCATCTTGGATATGGATGAATTCATATTATCTAATAATCAGTGAAAATTGACATTTACATCCATACCACTGGGCCAATGCAAGGAGCCCCCCACATGCAGTGAATGTATAATTTGGTATATTTTCATTCATGCGTGTGGCTTTGTCCGCTTCATGTTATCCTATAATCCCGCTTTCCGTTATCCCGTTATCTTATTTCCAGTTTTTTCATTATCCCGTTATTCCGATATCCTGTTATCCCGTTTCCCGTGATCCCCTTAACCTGTTATTCCGTTTCCCGTTATCCCTTTATTATATAAATTCATATATTATATAAGATACACCTGAAATAGGAGCTTATCTTAATTGATTGCACTTGGTTGTGAAAAAATGTGGTGCGAGATAAAATACATACCAGTTTCTAAGTATAAACATGAGATTTGAAACACAAAACATTCCATCGGTAGTTTCTGTGTGATGCTCGAACAAACAATTACAATTTTATAATAGTTTAGATGGAAGAAATCATTCATATATATATATATATATATATATATATATATATATATATATATATATATATATATATATATATATATATAAACTAATACTAATACTATGGTTTCGGATCCCACTATAAAAGGTAAGGTCCCCGTGATTTTAACGCGTACAAGTTTTCATTAACTTCTGAGGGTTGTTCAAACAACTAAGAAAGCGGTAAAAAACAATTTTACAAAAAAAACAAAAAAAACAATTAATATTTGTTTGTTTGTATGTAGGAGGTAATCTTTGGAACTACTGAACCAAACCTAACCGAACCAAATGCAAATTCGGTAATTTGTCCATCTTAGAAACCATTATCAATATTTGTTTTTACTTCCAGGTGGAAAGAAAACCCAAAATATAGAAATCAATATTCTGATACCTCCCTAAAAAACATGCAAACGTTATCCAAATAATTAGTTCAAAATTCCACATATTTCAAATGTTTATTGAATTTCATCAATTTTAGAACGATAGTAGATCAATCCAATATACCGCATCTATCATAACATCGCCCAGCCATTGCCCTTTTTTACCTTCAGTTACCTTCAGTATTTGCTTTTGTTCTAATAGCTGAGTAAAATTTTGTTTTTTCATCAATTTTAATTTTATATCTCATGGAATTTTATAGTTAAATCACCGAAAGGAAACAGTTTTCTCTCCTTCCTTTTGATTTGAGTCAGGTCACAAAGAGATATTAAGAAGCGTTCAGAGAGATTAAAACGTACAGTTGGAGATTTTTACAAAAAAAAAGGAATGCTGTTTGTGTTTCCAATGAAAGTATAACGCGTTATGATTGGTTAACTTGACTGATGGCAATTTCAGAATCAATAAATAAATTGTAAAATCTACCTTTTCGACTGGCCGCGCCATCAGTTTCTTTTTTATATTATGTCAAAATACTTTCAAAGAAGGTGTTGCAGAAATTATTGTGTGCTACTCCTGGACCAAGGAGCCAATATGATGCATCATAGATCTTAAACTTATGCTGCAAAACACTATTGTCAAATAACTCTCCCTCAGTACCCACACTCGTTGCAAAAGACTACTATTTATAATCCGTTAATTTTTCAACGTTATACATGTTATACTATTTACGCATTGTGAAAGCGGTCTGCCTCTTTACTAATTCGGTTCTTGTTCAATTTCAATTGCTTGGTTGTTTCACCATCACTGATTATAACTGCCGACTCACTAGGATTGATTACCAATACTAACCAAATAATTATATTTATTTCTGACTTCTGCCGACTTAATGAATTGAATTACTTATTATTATCGTACTGACTGATCTCAACTGAATAGCCTTTTTTTTCTTGACAATTTTTTTGTGTTTATACTCTTACCTCTCAGCCGCAGAACGAAGTTGAAAAATAAACAAATTGTTTCTCTTTGACTATATTTAATAATATATTGGTCAAGATTCATCAATTTCATGAATCAACACCGTATTTGATGACGATGATTGAAACCAGTGGCGTGTTTGCAATTTGAATATCTGTTTACTTTATCCCAAAGCTTTCTTTTGATAGCAGGAACCTTTTGCCCCCACTTGTAAGATAGTTAGATTGATGAGATTCCTTTGGCTCTCACTATTCACCTATGTTTGTTGAATAAAATATTTACAATTCCGAGAATGACAGGACAGGCTCCCAAATTATTCCATATTACTAATACCCCCAATTTTTAAAAATTAATACAATTGATTTCAACTGATAAGTTATAGGAGGATTTCAATAAAATATGAGGACGTCGCCACAACATTATCATATATCTGCCGATCATGGTCTCAAACCAAAATCCATCAGTTCGAAGTTATATATATATATATTATATATATATATATATATATATATATATATATATATATATATATATATATATATATATATATATATATATATATATATATATATATATATATATATGCGATATAACGAAATTTGTTAACAAAGAGATGGCACATTTTTCGACTGAATGAAATGAAATTTGCTACAAAATACATTCCATTTTCATATCAATACGGCAAATTTAGCCGAAAAGTTTTTTTCTAAGATGTACACACAAATAAAAAATCGCTGAAAATGACCAATAATTTTTTTTTACCTTGTATGCTCCTTTATTTGAGATTCATTCGCTCGTGCAGTAAGATACTATTTGAGTTTTCCTTTCGCCGACAAACAGAACATCATTGTATTTCAACATTTCTCCATTTCAAAGTTAAACTATATAAATAAATATTACTTTTTATATTTCTAAGCGATATTAACATTGGAACTCAAGTATGTAGTCTATATCCTTGTGTACTCGTTATACTTCTTTCTTTTGATTTGCACCAGATTACATAGAAATATTGGGAAGCATCAAGGGAGATTTGAATCTTTTACCAACTTTTTATCGAAAAGTTTTAGGTTTATACAGAAAAAAAAATACTATTTTTGATTTTAATGAAAATTTTCCATTTTTTGACACATGATTCTTTAGCTTGATTGATGGCAATTTCAGACTGAATAAATAAACTCTAAAATCTACCTTTCCGACTGGCCGCGTTATCGTTTTCTTTCAGTGACACAATTGAAAGGTATCTGATACCCATAGAAACTGAATATTTGGAAATGAATAAATATAGCTTGGTCTATACCATATATGACAATGTTGTCATATATCTCCATATCATATCATATTGTCATATATCACCATATATAACAATGAAACTCTTGAAAAAAAATTCAAGAAGTAAGTAAGAACACTCATTGAATTATCAGCATTATATATCTATAGGTATTCAAGGAAGCATCGCCAAAAATAAATAACTATTAACTAAAAAGAAACCTTTTTCTACATTAGGAAATTCGTTTTTGAATTTTGGCACTGATTAAAAAAATAATGATGTGCTATTCAGTGCATTTTTTTCTATTATGAAGATCATTTCTAAAAGTATGGGTTTTTCTGTCTCATTCTGATTCATTCTTCATTTGAGAGAACACAGAAGTAGTTGGATGTTGAATCACCATACAAGAAATTTGAATCAAGTGGATTCAATAATAATAGAAAACTTAATGCAATTTGAACATTGAGTTATACGTATTTTCATTATCCAAATGAGACAATTACATTTAGATCCATCTGAATACAGCTTTAAAGAGTCATTGGTGTCCGATTACATGAGGGCAGTATCAGGATCGATTCAAAAGGGTAGTGGTATAAATGGGGATCGATCACCGAACACTATGACTTGCAATTGGGAAAATTGACAGGAACGAAATCCTGTAATTCATGCTCTTTGGGAATACAACAATATTTTACAATAATTTTACTTAAAAAAAGGTTTTTCACCTTGTGAATGTAGAAGAGATAAAATAATATAATGGTTTAGAAATTGTAAGAAGATATTTTGATTACGATATATGACAAAAATAAATTAATTTTAATATTCAAGGTCTTCTTCTGAAAATATCCATATGGTTTTATATGTTTTCCTCAGAAATTACTAATAACTTTATATACCTCCAACTCTCGATGGTCAAGAATAATAATCACCTGGAAGACATTGGGTTATGAAATTTTGCAAGTGCAATCAACAGAAACATTAAGTGAACTCACCCTATTTGCAAAATGACAACGTCTCTTCTTTCCCTGCTCTGTCCTACCGTTGTCCAACTTTACTTGGAATCTTACTTCATTCAGAGTTTATAAGTTGCAGATTGTTAATACATATGTACATCTGCTAATATTATGTTCATGTGTGTATATTCTTATTTGTGAATGAATTTATATATTCATGTGCATGTGTTGGCTCATGAGTATATCACTACTGTGAAATATATACAATAGTTATGAGTAAAAGTTGAGAAATATTCAAATCGGCAACATTTTTGTTCCTTTGAACAAAAATGAAATCAAATAAAAAAGGTTAAAATATTCCCAGAAATAATTTTCGAACATAATGACAGTTTCTCCATTACTGCGTCCAGAAAGCAGATAATCACGGAATTCCGTGCATAAAGCGACTTTATAATAATGGCAGAATTCACGCTTACGTAGCTTTTACCCTAATGACGGCAGTAAGTGCTGTCAAAATCTATTTTAAGTCAGTTAGTTTAAAAATTGGATCTCATACTTGTACAATATAACTAGATTTTCTTAAAGGTTTCAACATGATCGTCCAACCAAACTTTATATTTAGGAGTCATTTATGTTCCCTTGTAATCAAACAGAGGAAGTAAATAAATATCTTGTTCAGAAGAGTTAAATTTTCAAAACATATACAGTATACCGTACATGCATAGAGTTATTTCACGCAACTTTTCTGACAGCAGGACTTTTCTGTATCACTATATCTAGAAATACTAACTTTCGCGTACGTCGGTATTTCAAAAATAATATAAGACTATCAAAACTCAAAATTTCATATACAGGGTGGTCAGAAAATGGATAAAGTGCAGCTTTTTAAAGTCCCTGTTAACTTTGGAACAGTTTGACGTAGAACAATGAGATACAAACCGTTTTAAAATTCATTACCGATACTACTTGTTGACATAAAGGAAATTGTAAATGCACGATAGATGGTGCAGGGGGGCGGCACATCAACTTAAAAACTTCAAATAGCATGGGGGGTCAGGTGACACATCGTTGAAAGAATAATTCCATTCTTTTTTCAACCATCTTATTTTTGTCGAATTTCGATAATCCGCTGTTTGATGTGAAACAATGGGACAGGAAATATTTTGAATTGTATTACGATCTACTTTCCAAAGAAGTTACATTGCAATTACTCGACAGAGGGCGTTGGGAGCACATCAACAGAACATATCGAAAGGCCAGAGGTCGAATTGCACATCGTTGACATGGTAATACAATTTTATTTTCAACCATGTTGTTCTACGGAATCACAACTGCGATGAGTAACACGAAATATGGTCAATAGAGGAAGATTCATTACTTAAATAAAAATTTTCATTTTCGAATTCATTTCAAAGCGACCGTGGTGAGAATATCATAGCTATGAAATTATTGTATTGTCATCGGTCAATTCAAATAACTGGTCATGTAAAATCAATTTAAAAATTTCGTTACATACATTATTCATACAGGTGAGCTAATTAAGCGTGAATAATAACGAGAAAACCTAAGAATTAATTTCTATTATAAATGCGGATAATGGAAAAAGTCTTGATATTTTTTGGTTATTGATACACTGTCTTGGTCATCTTATATAAATCAGCTATGTCATAAATTATCAAGTTTGATAAAGTTCGACTAGAGATCCAATGGACTCATTATTCTTCAAATGGTTGGTTGGTATTAGAATCAATGTTATTGAAGAAAAACCTATTGCTTTATCGCCAACTTTCGATCTTTATTGAATTCATCATCAGGGCTCTGTATCAATGAGTTTTGCTTTACAAATCTTTTTGAGAAAAGTTGAATATGGTGAAATAATATCAAAAATATAATAAGAAAAATGCCCACAAAATATTGGAACATTTCCAGGGGTTTAAAATATAAACATGTTTTAAATTATAAAATAATAGAAGAATAGATACATTAATTTTCCGAGTAGATACATCATCTTCATCTCCCTAAGAAATGTCACGAGAACAGATTTTGAATCGATACAATAATTTCCCAAAAAAAACCCCTTAATTTTTTTTTTTTAACATTTCCGACCGAAGAATACCCCATTCATTTATTTTTAATGGCCATAATCATAGCGGGTACCATTTATTTGATTTGGTGAACTGATAATGGAGCAGTTACGTAGAAATTACAATATGAAGTTGGATTATGTTGTCGATGTTTGAGACCTTCTATGTATAAATGATTATTAACCTACTCACCTGCTCTTCATATTTAAAACGAATTATTGCATTTGTATTTAGTGAAGAGTTTCACCTAATGAATTTAGTATTGATAAAACACAATGGTAGGTAGGAAAGGGGAAAACACGAGTGGACACGATTTTTCTTCATATTCTCAATAAATAAAAATTCTACATAATTATTTTGTTTTTTGTTATACTTGACATTTCAAATGCATATTGTGGAAAAACGTATCAACAAAAAATAAACTTTTCTCTTGACCTCCATGCTATTTGAATTTTTAAAGCTGATATGCCCGCCGCGCCATCTATCGAGCAATCACAATGTCTTCCATTTCAAAAAGTAGTACCGGTGATGTCATTCAAAACGGTTTTTGTGCTATAAAAAGCTGCACTGTATAACTGACTCTTTTTTTTTCAGAGCAAAATAAAATGAAAAAATGTATTTGAAATCATATATAATTTTTTGAATAATTAAAAAATACATTAAACATGCAACTTAAACAAATAGTATAATACTTAGTTTCTTAAAATCATGATAACTCTTTCTATCTATTTACTTCTGTTTTGCAGCATTATTTGTGACGATATTTTCCAAACACTATATTGTCATGAAGCATAAATTTATTTAATAAAATTTAAATGTTTCTCTCCTAAAGACCACAAGGGCATTTCAGTTTCTGTTCTGCACTCGTTTGTATCTCATAATTAAATCAATAACCTAGAACATTGCAGAGAGAAATAGCAGGAACTGAGGTGTTGAATTACATTAATTGAACTCGATCAGCAAATAATGCTGATCAAAGATTTTAGGAAGGAATGACCTGTGGAGAAGGGCATAACATTTTTCATATCCACTGAAGTATTTTATTCAGGAGATGAATTCCTAGATTATAATGAAGAACTCAACAAAAAAAAACAAAAAAATACAACATAAACTATAAAACCCTACAAACCAATACTGCTAGATTTATTGATTGGTACATAAATTTTATACTACTATATTTATATTTTATCTATATTCTTACTCTATTTTATACAGATAACTATGTAAATTTTTTTTATTATCAAAAATATGTGATATTTTGAAGATAACTGTTTCTACAGCGGTTCAAAAGTTAAGTGTTATTTTAACTATGCGTGTGTGATATCTGTATTTTGTAATTTGATTTTGTGTTTACCATTTTGTATATCTCATTGATTTTGTGTCTAACAATTGTATACCTGACTTATCCTATATCATGTATATGATCTTAAAGGACTTATAAATTATTATTATTATTATTGTCTAGTTTTGATAATAATTGAGGAGAAAAGAACAGTCAGTTGATCGCGAGTTTTAATCGAGAAAACATCGAAAATAATCGGCGGATGACACTTCTCCCTATTGCACCCAAAAAGAGATATTATAATGTAAGTACTTTGTTTTCACTATTGCTCATTCATTTCAATAAATCTTTATTTTTATAAATGTGTCTTTTACCTAATCGCCGCATTGCAAGGAAAACAATTCAGGGTTGTTAAAGTTAAATGGGGTTCAAGTAGCCAATAGTGATCATAGCTATTCTCGATATTGGAATGTGTTATGGGCTTGAAAAAAGTCCCGACAATAATCATGGTTAATGAACATCCCAAGCAAATAAATCAAACGAAAATACATTTGCATTAAGTTTTCCCCCTCTGTTCATTTGCCTAGAAATATATGCTTCTCTTTCCAAACTGGTAGCTGTTCTTGAAAAAATTCTAGTAATTCTTTTCTAATCACCCCAAACTAATGTCTGCCCTCAGTATCCGTATTGTTCCGTATCCCGCAGTGAGGTATCAGTAAAAAGATGTTGTTTAGGTGTAAAAAATCCACTGAAAATATCAATTATTTCCCGGATATGAACAGGAACGAGAACGCACATTAATCAAAGCGTTTCCTCAAATTGTTGGAATCAATTCACAGTTCTCAATTACCTACCATATCAGAGGGACTATCTAGCCGCTATATATAAGTTCGGGATGCAGAACAAAAAGGAAATATATCCATTTTGCTTGTTTTTGCTTCCGGTCGGCGAGTAGCGAGGGTCGTGCTTGGCCAGCGGTCATTCTATTAGCATCTACAATCTAGATGGCCGTTCTTGTGGGACCCCTTACTTCACATTCTACATTATTATGTCCTCCTTATCTGACCGCAGCGTTAAAATCCGACAGCTAATGTGTGATACACTACTTGCAGGGATAAGGGCTTGTTGACCAGCGGTGCAGATATTCCATTTCAGCCTACATATAGGTACCAAGAAAATACCTTCGCACTGTCATTGCAGGTCAAATGGAATGTATGGTCTGATTCTATTGAATATTGATAAGTGCGATATTTTGGGATTGAAGATTGTGATTGGTGTGCGTTGCTAAAGTGTTTTGTGATTTACATTCCAATTATACAATTCAACTCATGTATAAAAATCGCATATGCCACAGTGCAATTGTCAGTTTGACAGCGGCAAAAGTTAGCTGCAACTTTCACAGCGACAAATCCACTAGTGGTTTTTTCACTTATTCATTTGTTCATCAATTATCGCGGTGTTGGTTGCCAAAATAAATAGTTTGACATGTTTTTCAACAACTTATTGAATTTCTAAGCACTAACAATGAGTCGATTCGGTGAGTCTACGAACGCCGAAATTAGTCAAATTGTTAATACCTGTGTGCCTACTAATACAGTTGCGACGCAATCATCAATCTGGCGACAATTTTCTATGTTTTGCGATGCAAAAAGATATAAATTTGAGCCAGATACTTCCATCGAGAAATTGAATGTAATATTGCAAGATTTGGCATTTAAAATGCGAAAAGGCAACGGAGAAGACTACAAAGAAGATGCAGTTGAAACAATTTGGAACACTACCGCTAAAATGCTAAAAAGTTAATATTATAACGAATTCAATATTGTATTTAAACCTTTTACCGACGCTCAGTTTAATTCATCACGAACGTAAAATCCTACAAGCACAACCCGAAGAGAGAAAATCTAGTGCATCAGCTCTTAATAAATCTGAAGTATTTGCAATAGCCAGATTATATGACAAAAATGAACCGGAAGGACTTCAAAAGAAATAATATCACATTTTGGCGTTTGAATTAGCTTGGCGCGGAGGCGGAGCAGCTTACTTCAAAACCACTTATTTCGTATCTGAAATTGAAAATAATGGAAAAGAAACTGGACGTATCGAGTATAATCCTCTATTTTCGAAAACGAGACAAGGCGGTAACAATAAATTATGTGTCAGCAAATGGACTACGCCTAATATTTCAGAGGAAGACATTTGCCCAATACGTTTATTTAAAGAGTTAATGGAAAAACGAGACACTTTTATAACATTGGACAGAGTATTTCTTACACCAAATCCCTTTTGGAAGAAGAAAAATTCTAAAGGTTGGTATAAGAATATGCCGATTGGAATTAATGAAATTTCCAAATGGACTAAATTCTCAGCACAACGTATCGGTATAGATGTCAAACGTGTCAAAATTACAAATCACTCAAATCGAGCGGTAGCAGTTAGCGAATTAAGTGAAAGCGGAATTGAAGAACAAGCTCTAATAAAAATAACAAGACAAAGCAATTCATCATCAATAAAACCATACTTACAAGTTAACAAAGAGTATCATCCGAGCATTATTCAATCAATTCGTTTGGAAAAAGAAAAAACTTCAACATCTACTACAGAAACGATTACCTGTGGCACCCGCAGCGACATCACTGTTCCTAGTATGAATTTCAATAACTGCGTTCCATAAATAAAGTTTGCATTCATATGTTTCTAAATTTCTTATTCATTAAATTGCCCTGCCCAATTACACTCTATGTATGTATTGGTATCACGTAAAATTGTGTTGTTCAATTTCTAAACAGTTTCCTTTAGCAATTTGACTCGAAAAACTGTCAACCTAAAAACGCTCCACGTTCGGTGTCACGTTTTTAATAGTTGACAGTTTTTCTCGTCTAATTGCTAGGCAACAGTTTCTCATTAAACAACCCAAATTTACCCGATAAAATACAAACCTCTCGTGCAATTATAAGTGATAATTTTTTGACATTTCTAGAAACCAATTCAAATCATTCATTTACGTTTTGGTCAATCAAAACATTATTGTAATGGAATAAACTTCCAAGAAAATGGCCGCGGGAATAATTTGAGGTATTTTGTTTTTATTGTCTGACTACATATATTTTTAATTTGACGTCTGTCATCAATTCGCATGAAAATTGAGAAATGAATCAGAACTGGTTTAGCCGGTACATTGTATCATTGTGCTAGGAAATGAGTTTATGATCGTAACATCAAAAAATAATCTATAGAATACCACACGAGAGTTCGATGAAGTAGAAAATAATTATCCAGATTTGTTCCTCAAACTTGTTGCCATTTGGCAATAGCCACTCGAGCCCGTTGGGTTCTCGTGTCTATTGCCTGGCAACAAGATTTCGAAAATCTGTCGAATTATTTTCACTTTATTCTCACTCTCTTGTGATACTACAACTGAAAATTAGTATCTGGTAGTTTTTGTTGTCGAGGATTATGAATTTCATAACAAAATGAAAAATCTCATAATGATGAATTGTAAATGGCTGGCGAGTTTTATTACTCTATCCAGAATTAACTACCGCGAGTTTTCCAGGAGGCAAATCACGATTTTTTGGTCACAATCAATGAATAGAAAATAGCGTAGTTCAGTCATTCATGGTCCGATAAAACTAGACAAAAAATCTCCCACGACATTTATGACTGGAAGGTTTCGATAATGAAATTTTTTTTTTTTTTTTTTTTAATGGCTTTGACATTTCGTCATTCGGCCAGTCACAAGTTGAGTCTTTTTTTTTTTGTATCATTTCATAGTGTTCTGGGTAGGCCTTGTTACTAACTCCATACGCCACCTAGGAGCAGCACTGTTAATTTGAACGCAACAGTGAATCGTCGAGGACCATCCTCGGCCCGGCTACGAAATTTAACATTTAATTCTCTCAAATTAAATAGAAAAATTTCTGCCCTGGCCGAGAATCGAACTCACGACCTTTCGATCATGAGATAATGAAATTGATGCAAACAAAAGACACTCACTTCACTAAATTATTCTCACCAAACTGCGTTTACAAAACCACGACACGTGTTTCGCTATAGAATAGCTTCTTCAGGTAGAGATAATACTAACCCAATGAACAGATGTATCATGTTAAATAACCAAGGCAGATATAGTAGGTATATAAATCTGTAAGAATATTAGGATAATCCAATACTAATTAACAGGACGAAGATTCAGTAGAATGAGGATTATATCCATTACCTGTTCAATCTTCAATAAAACAAATTTAACAAGGAGAATTATTTAAGTTAATCTGGTCATCAAGCAAATATTGCGACTTTTTGCATTTAATAATTTCTGAACTTTCGAAAAGTTCGAGTTTGAAAGCTTCCTTTTCTATATGTAATACTTTGAAATTGTCGAAAAACAATGTTTTCAGTCAAAAGGTGAGAAGCAAAAGTTGAATTTGTTTTTTCAGTTCCTATGTTCTGATAATAGTTTTTTAAATATTCTGCCTGTTTGGCCTATGTATAAACTTGCTCAAGAGCAATAAAATTACCTACATTTCCATATATTATTGATTAGGAGAAACGATGAGGGTAAATTACTAATACCAGTTTACCTGCTTACACCCGGCAACCTGCTTAGTACCAGGAAAATGATAGGTAACCCTACTTTGGCGTTTTATATACGTCTTTTACTCTTGATTGATACAAATTTTTTCAAAAAAAAGGATGACCGCAACTTAAAAAAAATCAAAATGCAACCATAGCACGTTGTGTTTATACCTAATAGTGTATAAAATATATATTTAATTAGGAAAAAGGATCAGGGCAGCTCGATCAACGGAATCTTGTACTACAATGTTAACAAAGTGAAGTCAAGAAAATCAGTCTATCCTTTTTCATACGGATGCTCAGTGCGCCTGCACTAACAATTAATCGTATGACAATGAATTCCATACCTCTTCTAAATTTTGCTGCTCTTCCAGTACATAACCAATGCGCAATTTTGTTACTATAGTGGTGATTTGCTACAAAAGAGGTAAGCTTGTCATACGGCGATAATTTTTGACGGGAAACAATGACTACTGGGACAATGTGAATAATATGGTATTCTTTTGGCCTGAGCATATTCATTTATGAGCCCCAGTTTTTGAAAGTTGATGTTCATTCAATTATTTTGTCTTAAAAATAATGAACATCGGCCAAGAATGAATATTTTTTCAACAGAAGCTTATATAAATAAAAATCAGTTTCAAAAGCTTGCTGCGCGATGTATTTAGTTGGAGTTGAAAAAGTTACGTGACAAGCTTTCCAATGCGTTATTATTTGATATTTTTACAGTTTCAAGTGCTCTTGAATAGAATTTGACCTTTTTTTCAGTTCATTCCTCACAACAACAGATTCTGAGTTTTTCACCAAAATAAATATGAAATAGAGGATTTTTTTTAATTAACAATTCTCGTGCTTTTCATAAACAGTTTCTCCTATCACATGTTTCTAAATTCATACAATCTCAGAACAGCTCAGTACCGTTGGCGTGTGCGATGATACAAAATGTAAAGGGAGTGAAACAATTTCCGATGACATTAATTTTGATTTGGCTTCAAGCGCAATTAGTTTAGTAATAGCAATGATTTTTTTAAAGAGAAAGTAGAACGCTTGATGCCATTCATGGTCGACGTAAAACCTTTCGATACATATCAGGTGAAGGGGGAGGGGCTGATTATGTTCAGGATACTTCATTGAAAAGTATTAATGGTGCGAATTTCGGACCCAATGGCGTATAATACATTTCGCGATATACAAAAAAAAAGGAAAATTTCATATTTTTTCCTAAGAAAATAATTTTTCACTTTGTGACCTTCACATCGAAGTAGCCAGAAGGAAGTGAACTGAACTAAACCACCCGAAAGGTTGTCAAAGATCATGTCTCAAAAACACAAAATTCTTTGGATATCAGATTCGTGCTGAAATGTCATTTATTCTGAATTTTTCGCTAGGGGCTGAAATTTAGATTGGGAATATTTCAAAGAATAACCTTATCTAAAATGAAAATTGCTGTAGTTGTTCGATTTTCTTTTTCTGTTTTCTGAATATTTTTTTTAATTCTGCCAATTGGGCAATTATGTGGCTTTATATAATTACAAACTTACAATTTTCTTCATTGTTGAAAATGGGTAAACTAATAGAATTTTTCGAGTTCTCAGTACAGTCTGCATGTGGTTGAGTTCGTTTTTGAAACAATGGATAGAAAAAATTTAATGTCATGTCATGTGTACTATGACAGATAGCTGAGTGTTATTTTTTGAAAATGTTATTGTATGGTGGTTACATTCGATTTTGACTCAGCAAGACTATGTGTTAAGTGAAAGTGTATGGATATTTTTGGAAAACCGGTTACTAATATTGTTTTTATTTAAATGATTTTATGGTATAGTTAACTCATATTTTTTATATCTGTTTTGTCATCAAGTTCGTTTCTGTTGACGTTTATTTCATCATTTCTAAACATATCCTTTTTAGTATTTTTTTCAGAAGCTAATATTTCGGTTTTGCTGTAATTGAATTCATGATCATTTATTCTGTTTTATATAATGCTGAGATGTTTGTCTGGTGATTACTCTGTATATTGCAAATGAGTTGATGGATTTTGAAAAAAAAATATTCAAACCACTATATAATTTTTCCTTCTCAAGGTTAATGATTTATACTCCTATAGTTTTTGGGTGATCTTTTTATGTGTGTTATTTCTTAATTTTCCTCAAGATATCTCAGACTGAATGGAAATCAAAACTAGTAAACGTCATCTCAACTTCAACCATTGCTACCAAAACGCCACCCAGACATCTATTTTGACAATCAAACAGAACTCAGTAATATATTGCAGTTAGCTGATGTATGAGGACAATTACTTGCTTCATTGAAGGAAACCACTTTCCTGGCTGATAGCTAAAGAGTATTGGATTATATATGCATCTCCAAGGTAGCCTTATGCAGAACTTTATCAGACATTATTCGATATCAAAATATCGTTATAAATGTCTACAGTTTTTGGCTTATGAGTCATTTGAGGAAAAAAATTATTTGTTTCCAGCAATCAAATCAAATTATGAAGATATACAGTGTCACCCATAAAGTTCGCAACATATGGAAGTTTTTTTTATTAAGAGTAATAATGAAAATTTGACTTCGCAGTTAGTTTGTGCTTGAAATATGAGTGAAAAACAGCCTCTTTCCTTTGTCATGTGCTACTCTAAACCTGTCAAATTTGACATTTTTTTCGAAAATCCTCAAAAAATCCGTTTTTTTAGAAATTTTGAAAAATGCATAGGAAAAAAGTTTCTCAGTTTCCAATTTCATACCTTTCCTCCAAATTCGACTCTCTACTGTCACTTCGACTTTTTTCCAATTTTTTTAATTTTTCGAATATTTCGCTTTTTCCGATTCGAACGAAACATGATTCAAATTTCATAATTTTGATGAATACGAGACTTCAATATCATATCTTGCCCAGGAAATACTCACATTGGCCTGTTACCAGAAAAAAAAAATGCACCTCCTCCTAATTTTTTCATTTCATTGTGAAACTGATTCGGATGTTCGAAGTAGGAACCTTAATATGTCAGTTATCGTATAAACTAATTTATCTTCATTCTTATTACACTCGTATTTCTTTTTTTAATAGATTTTTATCCAGTTTGATTATTTTTCTGACCAATAATTCAGTTACAAACAAACCCGAAATATCATACTTTTCTGTAAACTGAACAATGACCTACAGTTTCATAACTATTCAAAAGACTTGCGATTTGTTCTGAAAATTATATAAAATTTCGTGATTTTTAAACAATACAAGACTAATGCAACATCTCGGAAAAAAAAGTACAATTGATCGAATCAAAATGAAATTTTACCTTAGTAGGCTTTTGAAACAAATTTTTTGTTTTGGTTAATGTCAAATTATTGCGTTTAATAAATCTAGTTGGTTTGTGTACGGATTTTCCTACATTTTTAATTCACAAATAAGATTTATGTACAATGTTATCCACACAAGACAAAGTGGAAATCGTTCTTTTATGTGGTGAGAATGTGCCATATCCAGATGTTGCTTGTATTTTCAATCACCGGCATCCGGGAATAAAAATTCACGTTAGTACCGTGGAAAGGATATTGAAAACATTTAAAGAAACTGGCTCTGTGGACAATCGTTTCAAGAAACCACATAATCCAATAAGGTATACACACTCTTAAAGAAAGAGATTTCGATATTCGAGCATGATTTTCATTTTGGTTCCAAGGTGAGAGAGAAAATTACATTTCCCTACAGGATTTAATGGACAGACGAGGCAACTTTCACGTCGAACGGTTAGTTCCCAAAATTGTCGCTGGTGGTCCAACAATAAACCAAATTTTGTAATAGAATGCCGCGACCAATATTCTTTCAAGACAAATGTGTGGTGTGGTTTAATACATAATCAAATAATTGGACCATATTTTTTTAGAGAAAATTTGAACGCAGACATGTACAGAATTTTTATTATGAATCAGTTGTCTGAAGTTTTGGTTGATCTGCCTCTGATAAAATTTGAGGTATCAGCTTGACGAGGCACCGATCCACCAAACGATAGAAGTGAAACAGTGTCTCAGTCAGATGTTTAGGGGCAAAGTGATAGCACGAGATTGGGAAGATTATTGGCCACCAAGATCACCGGGCTTATATCCAATGGACTTTTCTATAGGGTTATCTGGAACAAAAACAAAGAACATTATGAGAATACCATTCAAGGGTGTTGTGCTAATATAAATCCCCTATTTATTAAAAATGCCACAAAGTCTATGAATGAAAAGACTATAATTTGTATAGAACGGGAAGGACGGCATACTGAATGATAAATTCGGGTTCTTTATAAGATTATTGAGATAAATCCATGAATGTTATGATGTTTTGTTGTAAATTTAGTTATAGTTATTTTGGTTTAATGTTTTTCACACATCTAATGGTGAAAATAAAGAATATGAAATTTATGAAATTAATTCAAGAAATGTTGCGAAAAATTATTATTTGCTCGAAAATTACATCAAACAGTTCACAATCCAACAGTCACATTGTTGGGTGTAAACTACATCAAAATATTTCGAACTCATCTGTAGCTAACGGGATACAAATCTGTTAAAAAAAGAAATACGAATGTAATAAGAATGAAGAGAAATTTGTATATTCGATTACTGACATATTAACGTCCATACATTGAAAATCCGAATCAGTTTTACAATTAAATGAAAAAACTAGATGAACTTTGCAACAACAAAGACGAATTTCTGGAGGTGCATTTATTTTTCTTTCTGGTAACAGGCCAATGTGGGTATTTTCTAGACATGTATGACATTGAAGTCTCGTATTCATCAAAATCATGATATTTGAAATATGTTTCGTTCGAATCGGTAGAGCGAAAGATTCCAAAAATTAAAAATTGGAAAAAAGTCGAAGTGACAGAGAGTCCAAATTTGGAGAAAAGGTATAAAATTGGAGACTGAGCAACTTTTTTCTTTGGCATTTTTTGAAATTTAAAAAAAAAACTGATTTTTAGAAGATTTACGAAAAAAATGTCAGGTTCAGATTAGCACATGACAAAAGGAAATATGCTGTTTCTTAATCATTTTTCAGGCACAAACTAACTGCGAAGTCAAATATTCATTATATCTATTAATAAAAAAAACTTCCATATGTTGCGTACTTTATGTGTGACAAGGTATGTAGTTTTTCACGATACTTCGTGGTTATAGCAATCAAGGTCAATGACATATTTTATTCAGTTGAACATTACTCTTTTTTATGCACGGACCAATGAGGAGAATTTCAGTAATTCATTGTCTCAGCAGCGCGCCGCTGATTTCCACAATCTCCCATTAATTCCGCAACCAGAAAAAACATAAAACTTTTAAAACATTAAACTTCCAAAATAAGAAAAACAAATTTCTTGATAATTTGAATATGTGGCTGGAGAAGTAAATCTTGCGCTACAAGATGTTTTTATCGTGAGTCTTTTCTCGAGTTCCGTGAGGGAGAAGCGAGGGTAAAAACCCTGTGCATGTAGATTAAAATCCGCCGCAATGAGACACTAAGGGTGCGTTCGAATATTTACTCATATTAATCATCGTACTTATAATCCAATGAGTGATCTGATACATATTGTAGGTCAATTAATTCAAATACATTTTCAAGTTACTTTTTGTCAGAAATAATCATTACGCGGTAATTACTTTTTACAAGCTTTTATTTAGTTTCACCTGTCCCGGTGTCTGTCTGTAATCAAATCTTGCAAGTTAAATTCGACCCACTTCTAGTTGCCCGATCAAAGTGAAATTTGGCAGGTGTTCATAGTTCCCGTGACAATGATTTATGGAATTTTGGTTGAAGAAAAAAACAAAATGGTGGCTCTAATATGCCGGTCGAGATTTGTGTTTATGGTCCGATTCGACTAAAAAATGGTATGTTGGGGTTTTCGGGATCGAAAATTATGAATTTTTTGTTAAAATTCATCATATAAAATGGCGGCTCCAAGATGGTCGACGATCTATGTGATTATGGCCTTATTCTATTCAAAATTGGTTTTTGGGGTAGGAGATTATGAATTTTCATTCAAAATTCTCCAATTCAAGATGGCGGCTCCAAGATGGTAGACAAGTTTTGAAATTATGGTCCGACTCGATTCAAAATTGGTATGTGGGGGTTTTGGGAGTCCATCAAAATTCATAAAATCATGATGGCGGCTCCAAGGTGGCGTACGATTTCTGTGATTATGGTTCGATTCTATTCAAAATTGGTGTGTCGGGGCTTTTGGGGTCGGAGATTATGAATTTAGTCAGGAATTATTGATTTTTTGTCAAAATTCAGAAATTGAATATGGCAGCTCCAGGATGGCGAACGGGTCAATCTTCAGGTCTCCTCTTGGAACCACTAGTTAGTTCAGAACTTACATGAAAAAGGCCTCATAATAAAAATAATAATAATGTTTATTCGCATAAAATAATGAAAAAACATATATAATTGAGAGTATTATGAATAAACATAGGAAAGCCACAGAAGTGTATAACAGTTTTAAGTGTTATACTCCTTGTACGTGACTATGTTTGCCTATGATATATGAAGATGGATTATGATGATTTGTAAATGATATAATATTTAATATGATACAACAAATGAATTATTTTGAAATATAACCCTTAATCAATATATAAGCGAAAACACTATGCTAAGTATTGTGTATAAATAAAATTTCTTATAATATGTTAAAGAAATGGTAAAACAACTATAAATAAATGTAAAAGCCATAATTTGTTCTCATGGCAAATAAACATGAATAGGTCACAGAAGTGTGCATATCAATTATCAGTTGATATACCACTTGTGCGTGACTGCTCATGCCATTTGACGCACAAGTATACACATACATATACATCAGCTCAGCACAGCACAGCTCATGATGACGATGCATTAACAAAAATGCATAAATTAAGACGCACTTACTAAAAAACACAAAATAATAAAAAAAACTTTTTTATTCAAATGCGCTGAAAAGTGAAAAATAATTGCTTTGGATGTGCGACGTAGGTTATTCCGTGAGTTATAGATTCAAAAGCTTGTCGCTTTTACATTCGAACTGAAAACTTTTCCCGACAAGCTCTTGAATCTATAACTCACGGAATAACGTACGACTACATCCAAAGCAATAATTTTTTACTTTTCAGCGCATTTTAATAAAAGCTTGTCTTTAATAATTTTTTTTTATTAAATCTTTTTTTCCGATGAATATGTCTCCCAATTCAATCGGAATTGAATTCATCTAAAGAGTAAGTGATCATTTCGATGGATCTTTCATTTCAATTTCAGTTTAATCAAACGATTCTTCACAGCATGAACACTAAGTTATAATAATTTTTTCTCGAGCATTTGATCATATAGTATTGTTTAGCCCAGTTATCCTCAAGAATTCTATCAGACTGCAATTGCTGGTTGAAAGTTACATTGTTTCCGGTACAAATCATAAGCTCCATATTCAACTGAAATATGCTGCACCAGTTTTGTATGTCCCATTCGGAAGCGATTTAGTACGACTACTTCTCGCCTGGTTAACTGTAGAGAGTTTGTCCATTTCTCGAAAGGGGATTTGACCATTTTCAATTTAGAATTTTCATTGTCCCACAGGTTCTGCATCTCTTTTCATTTGCTAAAATATTCTTGGTCATATGGATATACCGAATGATCATATCAAACAAGTTGGCTGCTCTTCTAGCTACTAGTGACTTGAAATCCAGAGTAATGCTACGGTTTTGTCAGTGTGTTCAGATAGGTGAAGTCGAGTGATGATATTAATGACCAGTGGATTGAAAGTGAATTTATTTTCAATAGTTTTCAGAGAGCTCCAAGAGTCAGAGCAGCTCAAAAAGTTTTTTTCATTAGCATCAAATTCACAATAAAGGTTGGCTTGCAGAATAGTGTATAGTCGTCCCGCAGTTGAGTATTGAGCATCCGTGAGTATTCATAAAACAAATATACAGCTAACTCCATTCTTCGTCTTGGATCCATCTGAAAATATTTTGACGAAATTAAAAAAAAAACGGAGACTTCAGATTTGAGTATTAGGGACCGATTTTTTCACTTCCCTTTCTGTTGCGTGACATTATATGGTGGAAATTCTGGAAATTGAAAGTGGAATAATTTTTGAAAACTGATGATGTTTCGTTGTTTGATGCGTGTATCTATTGATCTCATGATGATTGGCTTTACTGAAAAAATATTATGAGTATCATTACTACCATAGAAAAATTCATGAATATTTAATCGCATAGTTTGTCAATCGCATATTACACTTCTGAGTCCGGGAAGAGGGAATGCTGCTGCACAGTTGAATGACAAGGTTGGACTAGTTCATAAGGCGCCTGTTGCCAGTCTTAGGGCAGTACTTTGGATTTTGCACAAGATTTTGATGCAGCTCCTCTTAGGGGAGGAGTAACTGAACATCCATAGTCTATTCTTGAAAGAGTCAAGCTGTGAAATATTTTCAGCAATCCTACCTGGTCCGCTCCTCATCTTACATGTCATTTCATAACGTTGGGGGTTTTTCGATATCTTAACATGAGGTCACTTAGATGTGGCTCCATAATAACTTGGAATCGAAAATTAGACCGAGAGATTCAATATACTCTTCAAATCAATTTATATTGAGATTGGTTTGTTATGAGGTTTGCGTTTCCTACAAAAATGAGCAGTCTTTGTACTGTTGGTGGAAAATTTGAAGCCTTTTTGAATTGCTCCATTGTATAGTTTACCAATGGTTCCTTGCAAAATTCGTTCAGTTTTTATTATAGATATAGAAGAGTGTAATATTACCAAATCATCAACATAAATGCTTTTATGAATGGTTTCTGGAATGCTTTCAATAATAGAATATACCCCTATCACAAACAGAGTAACACTCAAAGTGGAACCTCGGAGGATATCATTTTCTGTAATTGTATACTGATTTTCAGAGCTTGGCTTCTAAAAATTATTATGGCATTTTGCTTTTTGGTATTCTTCAGAGAAGCAATTCGGGAAATAATATTTAACGGCCATTTCTATAAAAATGCGGCACATGTTGAGAGCAAGTTCCACAATTCATACGAACGAGACATACGTGCTCCTTGTATACTACACTTTTTCTATGACTATAACGTTATCATTCCTTATATGACTCACACTTTCATTGTTGATTCAATGATATTTCTTCATTTTATGATGTTATTACAAGAATAATACTCGAAGGTGAATACTGAATGAACATATGTCACTGGAATTAGATGTTGAATGGAATGAATCACAAAAGTTATGTCATCCCTGGGACATCCACACTCATGAAGGGATCCTCTTCGATTTTTGAGCATGAAAAAATATAATAAGGCAATTTCGTATTCCAGAAACTCATGTATCACGATTTTTCTCAAATATTTGTACATTTTCATCTTAAAAAGTCAACGAATAATTCAGTCATAATAATATAATAATTTATACATAATTTCTACGGAAAGTATAACCAATCTGAGGGAACATCGAATGCGAGTTCCAAATATAAAGATTGATTTTCCTTTGAAAGAAAACAAAATGCTAAAATCTCAATAATGTTTTTTATTGAATTCATATATACACCTTTGCCCAATTTGAATGAAATGTGGAAACTATAACATGGCGACAGACCTCTATTACACTCAGTCACAGCATAACACTCAGACCTTGACAGGAAAAATAGGCACATACTTTGGCGCAGACGTGTCCGCCATATTGGATGATTATGAACTCTAAGCTTGCTTCAGATGACTGTTATTATCGCGCACTCTTTTATGATTGGTTGCTGAATGAGGAAATCGCATTCATGGCCTTTCAGAAACCGTAAGCTGTGAGCTTAAAAGTGGGGTTGAAAGTCAACTTGTGCAGCAGAGTTCTTTTCCAACAATATAGAAAAGGTTTATGGTTGGATAAAGTGATACATTTTTTGATAGAACGTATGCTATTTATTACCCCAGAAATATAAATGCATTTGATGTAGTCCTATAGTTTGCAACAAAGGGGAATGAATATATTGTGTAGTTCAAAAGTTAATCATGATATGCTGTTCGATTTTTTTATTTGGAAAATATTCCCGTTGAGTGAAGATTTTGATGCAAACTTCTTTTTATAAATTATGGATATGAATGTTTGGGAAATGAACCTGATTGAAATTCAAAAAAAAACCCTCATATGAAATGGAGAAGTAAAAAGCCAAAAAGTGCCATAAAATGAATATTTTTTCCAGGGATTTTTTTTTTTTAGAGTTATGAAGTTAATGCTCTATATACCACGGATATTGGTATATATGTATTAGATTGATAAACTCCGACACCGTTTGATCACAATGAAAGTTGGCACATCTAAGTGTTTTTTTATAGTGAAGGTTTTTATGTATGTACGTTTCAACTTTGTAATATCATCCTCAAGTTAGTGAGTATTTCTAACCTGTTTTGTGGAGTACCATGTGACTCAAACTTGTTTTACATTTTTAGATGTCTTGAAAAAGGAAATAAACGTTTTCGAAATCTAGACCATATAACAAAGAGTATTCTTCAACCCAGCCCAGTTATTTTGACTGCATCTTCAAGACAGTTTCGTAGGTTTTTTTCTATATATATTGTTATGATTTGGTATATATGTCAAATAAAAACTTGAAATAGGGCACAATGATATTTGAAAACTGCACAAATACCTGCTATGATTGTTTAAAAAAAAATTTATACGGTTCGCATCCTTAAAACCTTTGGCCATATTCTAGTCGACGCAGATAATCCAAGAGGGTGGCAGTAGGGTTTTTCAATTATCATTATGTTTGATTAGTTCATTCAATTGGCACAACCTATAAGAATATACAAATCCAAATTTAGAAATAAATATTCAGAATTCAACTAAACATTATTTTTATATGCAAGAAACATCTTGTATAAAAAATTAGAACCAAAAGGAAACATGACAGGCAAATGTCAAATCATTTCCTTTTTAAATGATCAAAATAATGACATTCGAGAACAGAAAAACGGTACATGAGAACTTTGAAGAAAATTTAGTAAATAGAACTCAAATTTGAAAATAAAATAGGTAGGAAGTAGAACAATGTGTTTAAAAAAAGAGCTTATAGTAAAAATTGATGTAAGATAACAAAAAGTGAGAAAGAAAAATAAGAGAAGAAAACTAGAAATGAAAAGGATATAGAATATTAGAAAATTTTATGATCGATTTTGTGGGGAAAATGCCAATAACTTAAGTATATGAGAAACATTAATACATGCAATCAGGTCAGAATCGGAACGAAGGACTATCAAGAAACTACTTATCAGGAATTGGAGGTTAGATTTCCAATATTTGACTTCAGCAGCAGTACATTTGCAAAACATCCACATGAACTATTCACAGAACATCCCAGGATTTGTGTGAGTGCAAAGCATAACTCATAACAGGTACTTTATCATCATAAACTCAGTAAAGTGATAATATTCATCGAACAGCCCCGTTGTTTTCGGTTTATTTACAATAAAACATCATTTTGAGTGGCACCTTTCTTCTTCTCTTCACCACAAATAACTGAGTATAACCCATACATATTTATTTTAGAATATGTTCATTATTGAACATTATCAAGTTTTTGAATGTTTTCTATTTTGATTGGTTGGAAAATATAATTGGAATAAGTTAGATATCTCAGAGATAGGTTGGTATTACGCAATATTTTCAATAAAAAGCAAGTATCTAACTTTTTCTGGACTCATTCATTATTTGACCATATTACAATCAATATTTCAAACATAAGCTTCTGAACGATTTTGATGAAACTTTGAAAGCTTAGACTGAAACTGGGATGTATTTTATTACGCTGCGATGACGGCATATATAACAATAAAACCACGTTTTTCAGAACCAAGTGCAATCTATATAAGCTCTCATTTCGAGTACATCTTTCCGTTGTATATATAACGGGATATCGGAATACGCTATATTACCCCAGTTGGAGTAGTTTTCTTTCAAAGTAGTCCTTCGAAGTCATGACAAAGTAGGAAGTAGGAAAGCCCCAATTTCTATCTGGTTGTGTGTTGAGTACCCCTATGCATGTTTACATTTGCGGATATATTAGAATACAGACAGTCAGGGTCAAAATATGTCTTTCAGGTCATGATTACAAAGTTTCTCAGAAAACATAGAATTTTCAAATGGACAATTGAGGGAGTTCTACAAAGACGGAAAATATATCGATACCATGAAAATGTTAACGTCCAGCTAAAAGGTTTTATTCATATAGGTACAATATATCAGTTTGTGCGGGCTTATTTTTTTAACCATTTAGGAATGCATTGTTATTCTTCAATATCTGGGAAATAACGGATAACAGGATGACAGGATAACGGCATAACAAGATAACGGAATTGCGGGATGACAGGATAATGGGATAAGGGAAATACGGAATTCTGGTATGGAGGTATAACAAGATGACGGGGTGACGGAGTAATAGGATCACGTGATAATGGTATAAAGGGTTAACTGAATAACGAGATAACAAGATAACGGGAAAAAGCAATAACGGGGTAACTGGATAACGGGCTAACTGGGTCACCTGCATAAGCTAGATGGAACAACGCAAAGAAAAACATGAAAAAATACAAAATCCACGCGGGTACCAGCTTATATATATATATATATATATATATATATATATATATATATATATATATTTGTAAGGATTCTCATTAATTTATAGTGTATTACATGGAACAGAGTAGAAGAAACACAAATATAAAGCTATTTATTGCTCTAAAGTTTGGTTTTGAATACCTTCGATGAGTTTTAATGAAAATATCGCACTTTTTTATTATCGTTTTAGTAACATCATGACTGTTTATAGTGATTTTCTATGGGTATATTTCTGAAGAAGAAGTATAACTTCAAACAGTTTGGTGGATTGTTTGTCTTTAGTGACTCACAGTTAATTCCTTTGAATGATTTTTTCCTAGCTGGGTAGCTTTGTTGTATCGAAAGTTCGAGAGAAGTTAAGACGAGACAAAATACAGTGTTTTTGTACAAAACAACACTACTCTCGTTTTGACAGATGGAAACTATCACCTAAAAATGTGAAACGAAAGAATTGGAATTTTCTTTGTTTTCTTGTCGAGAAGTGTATTATTTCAAGTTTTATTTTCATTTGATCTCATAATAAGGAATTAGATCATGAAATCTTACATCACAAGTGCAGTAATGAATGAATTTTTTCACTATTTTAATCAGAAATTATCGATATAATTTTTATCCCGAGAAATTGTTTCTCTGAAGGAAGTGATCAATAATGATGTCATTATTGACCGAGGTGTTAATAATAAAAAACAAAAGATTCCCAACTGAATACTGTCAGTCGCAATTAATCACTAGGAGTTTATGATATATAATCATTTAATTCTTCCGGTAATTAATTTCCACTTTCTGCCACATCTCTCATTCGATTTTAGTGAAAACTTACAAATTGAAATGAAAATAGTATGATTTATCTTATGTTCGTCATAAATATTATAGAGTGGATTCAATATTTGATTATAGAGTGTTAGAGAGAATGAAAAATATAATTGAAGTCAGTACAACCTATTTAAAGAAATTATCGACTATGACTGATGACAGAAGGTTTATTTTGTCGACTAAGGACTAAGGGAATGACTTATCTTATATGTAATTTACTTTCATAAGTCTTTCACCAGAAATTTAATGGAAATGAATATCACACGTATTATTTCTCATACTTTTCATGTGCTTCCATGGGCGTAACCAGATTTTGTATCAATAAGTTATTCAAACTCTTCAATAATATGGCCAGGATGAAACGGCATCCATCGCATAAATTTCAAATTATTTCCACTGCTGCCAAACCAGCAGCAATTATAGATAGTTTTATGCACTTTTACTCATTAATTAGAGAAATAATACTTCTGAAATAAGTTTCCATTTTCTCAAATTTTCCACCACAAATTAATGAAAATAAAATAGAACCGTATGAGAAAACTTTCAGTAAACGCAAATAAGTAAGTATGGATGGAATACTTGCTCTGTAGTATTTATTATCTCCAGATCCATCAGATTTTAATCGCAGTATAACCTTCATATATTGAACAATTACTATAAAAGTGGATATTCGAACGAAGCTTAAGTTAAATATCGCTGCATCTCCCCTACCCCTCATATAAATCTCCGACAGGTCCCACTCCGCCACTCCGATAATATTTAACTAAATTCTTGCTCCATATAACTTGCCAACCTGAATATTTCCTGCTGTCTGAAACCTTTTCAGTATATGATGTAGGGGTCATGTTATCCGGGGTACAATAAAGATTTTTTCTCTTATGCATTCAAGTAGTTGAATATTTCTATTATTTACAGTTACAAAAAGTTAGAAACAATACACTTATGGTATCACCTCAGTGATGTCCCAACAATTCTTCAGGAATTAGAATGGTATGTTATTTTTTCTACGACTACTATAGACAAGGACAAAACACGCATTGTTTAATACCTACCATAATATATTTATTAACTGCGAATATAGATAATGAGGATATCGGATGTGAGCTAATAATAGATTCAAGAGAAAATAACATTTTTCATCAAAGAGGCAATGTTGTTAGTGATCGTTTCACGTGACTGTTTCCTTCATTATTTTTTATCCAATCAAATGGCCGAAATTTCAAAGAGAGAACCAATCAGATAAGTTTTATTGTTATAAAACGTCTTCTCGCTGTTTTATACTGATAAAACCACCAGTAGATTAGATATTGTGCTCCGATAAAACTACACTTAATCCTGTCAGAATTAAATGTAAACGCATTCAATTCCTTTATAGGGAAATAAGAAAATGCTGAATTGATGAAAGGGATTTTGAACTCACTACATTCAGTGATTTGATTTTGAATTTAAATATACCTTTTTCAGAAAGCCTCAGTTTTTTAAGTAAGGCAATGAATAATTTAATTGTGTCATTTTCAGTATAACAATAGAAGTCTTCGTAGAGCAGTGGTTAGCGTATTAGTCTAACACGCGGTAGGCTCGATCCCATACCAAGGAACTTTTTTTTAATCGGTTCCAGATACAAACATATTTGATCTGATAGTGAGAAATTTATATATATTTCAGGTTTCTGGGTGAGTTCAAGAGCAGTGAATGATCATTGTGAATGAATAAATCCGTAAAACAAAGTATTTAGAAACGGTATTTATTTGGACACGAAAGAATTGTTGTAACTTTCCCCGTTGAAAATTATAATATAACATGAATTCCGGTAATTTAATCCTGTTAATCCTGTTAGATGTGATTCGGGAAATATTCCCATCAAATATCCTTCGTGCTAGAATATTAACGCTTTTTTTTGCTCAAGCATTTTGCCTTTAGGAAATTTAATTCGTGTAATTTGCAGCCTTATTATGAAAGATTAAAACACGTAAGCGAAGCTTGAGTGGTTAACAAGACAGATAATAAGACCGCAAATCGCAAAGTTTCCAAGCATAAAGCTTTCTCGAAAACTTTGAGCAAAAAAATATTGAAGTATGACAAGCTTGTTTCGTATGCTGCAAATTCCCTCTATGGTAACATAATCACATAATTGATATTGACATTGACTTTTCTTTTGGTTTGGAATCGTTTTTACTATATTTTCAGTTTTCGTGTTCGATTTTGTTGTTTTAGTGTTTCTGGTAGTTGTTCAAGACTTTGTTCACTTTGTGATAGTAGAAGTTTCAGTTCCTATCGAAGGTTAAATACTTTCTTTGGATATATTTGTCTTTGAAAATGATTTATATTTCAGGTTCAAAAAGATCACTCACGTCAATCAATGGATATAGTTACTAACATCCGATATGTTAGCATGCAGAAAACACGCAGAATTCAGATGTATTTTACGAATTTAAGACAATCATTGGGATATCGCAGTCCAAAAGCCCTTCCGGTCTGTCAATATCAACAAACTCATGTTCCACAAAATGAAAGTTTCAATTATTCATACAATAATAGCTGGAAACTGAGCAAAAAGCTATAAAATGTCATGAAAATATTAGCAAAACTGTTTTAACTTTTTTCCAAGACTTAAAGGAAAAATGTTTTTTATACTTCATGTTATTAACAATAGTCACTTAAAACAGCCTTTTTGAAACGATAAATCCGCTTTAAAGTCAAAACTACTTGAGGAAACTTATAGTAATTGCTTAATATGATCAGCTACAAAAAGCCACAATAACTTTTTATACGGGGTGGGGTTACAAATATAAATAGAAAAAGGTTTTGCACCTAATATATATATATATATATTATATATATATATTATACATATATACATATATATATATATATATATATATATATATATATATATATAAGTGTAAAACATTTAAGGAGGTGATTCCTCATCGAAAAAAAGATAGGATCTTTCATATAAAGAAACTTCATTGGAGCATCCCTTGTTAAGATACAGCCCCTTAAAGGGGGTACATAAAATTTGTATAACAATTTTTTTCACAAGCACTGAAAAAGTTACAATATTGAAATTAACCTGACGTTTTGTACTACCAAAAAGACACTTAGCCAGTAATTTATTTGGTTTACCCCATGGTTGTAAGGGGTGAAAAACGCAACCCCTAAAATTTATTTCCAATGTAACTTTTTGTCTTATTATTTGTTTACCATTTAAAAATTCATTTCCGATAGCCTGTTTTATTCTAAACAAAAAATGTCTCCTGGGTTTTTTGCCCAAAATAAACCAGTAAGCAGCAAAACATTATTTTACGAACAACTACAGAGATACATCGTCATAAATGCGAACTGGATTTATTGTTATTTTGTAGTTAGTACCTGCATTAAACGATTAAAGGGTAATAAACAAAACTAAGTTATTAATAACAAAACACACAACATGTAGAAATCATAGTGAATGTTCAATATGTCTACCTTCAAACATTACGCATGCGTCTAGACGTCGGCGCATTGAGCCACGTATTCGCTCAAATATTCCTGGAGTCTCTCTGATTACCCTGCACGCATCGATGATGCGGTTTCTTAAGTCCTCTACATCGCGAACAGGAGTACGATATACCAAATGCTGTGAATGGCCCCAAATAGAGAAATCGAGAGGATCGAGATCCGGGGATCGAGCGGGCCATTTATGTGGTCCTCCTCGACCTATCCACTGATTTGCATATGTTTCAGTTAAATGCTGACGTGCTACTTGACTAAAATGGGCGGAGCCCCATCATGCATAAAACATATCCCTTCTGACGCCCAAAGGAACTTCCTCCAGCAGTACTGGATGCACTTCTCTTAAAATTGAACGTATGCCTCACCATTTAATCGAGGAGGTAGAAAATGAGGCCCAATTAAATCATCCCCAATAACTCCGAGCCACACGTTAAGAGAAAACTGTTCTTGATGGCTAGTTTCGACAATAGCGTGAGGGTTTTCATCAGCCCATATGTGGTAATTATGAAAATTAATAATCTTGTCCCGAGAAAAACTACATTCGTCTGTGAATTCTATCGTCTTCAGAAAGTCACAATTTCTTCTAATCATTTCCAGCATCCAATTGCAAAATTCAAGACGGTTCGGAAAGTCTCGCGGTAACAGTGCCTGTACTCGTTGCAGATGGTAAGGGTATAAGAGTTGTTCCTTTAAAATTCGAAATACCGTTATATGATCAACATTTAGCTGGAAAGCAATCTTTCTAGTACTGGTAGTAGGTTGTTCTTCAATCAAATTAAGTACTGCTTCCTCAAGCTGTGGTGTTCGTATTTCTCGATGGCGACCACAATCCTGCGTTCTTTTGTCGAATGAACCATATTCTCGTAATCGTTGATGAAGTCGAGCAAATATTCTATGTGAAGGATGCTGCCGTTGAGGATACATTTCAGCATATCTTCTAGAAGCTTCTAACCCATTCCCCTGCGACAGACCGTAAACGTAATGCATATCAGCCATTTCCTCCTTTGTGTATGCCATTTTATTAACAAGTGAATTATCAAAGTAACAAATTAAGAACAGAACAACAACACACAATTAGTATTAATTCAATTTCGAAAATTCCCAAACTGACAGCGTCATACTAATTTAATTGTCACTATCGCTACTAGCGACCTACTAGATAGATCAGTTTCGTATTTTCGCATTTATGACGATGTATCTCTGTAGTTGTTCGTAAAATAATGTTTTGCTGCTTACTGGTTTATTTTGGGCAAAAAACCCAGGAGACATTTTTTGTTTAGAATGAAACAGGCTATCGGAAATGAATTTTTAAATGGTAAACAAATAATAAGACAAAAAGTTACATTGGAAATAAATTTTAGGGGTTGCGTTTTTCACCCCTTACAACCATGGGGTAAACCAAATAAATTACTGGCTAAGTGTCTTTTTGGTAGTACAAAACATCAGATTAATTTCAATATTGTAACTTTTTCAGTGCTTGTGAAAAAAATTGTTATACAAATTTTATGTACCCCCTTTAAGGGGCTGTATCTCAACAAGGGATGCTCCAATGAAGTTTCTTTATATGAAAGATCCTATCTTTTTTTCGATGAGGAATCACCTCCTTAAATGTTTTACACTTATTCAGTTACACCCTGTATATATATATATATATATATATATATATATATATATATATATTGTTGTTGTTGTTTGTTAATTATTTTCGAATAGACCTGTCAATTTGGATCATCTTCCCCTACACTCGTGTGAGTTTCATTAATTTCCTATGTCTGGTTTTTAAAATATAAATTACCCTACACTCGTGCAAGTTTCATTAATTTCCTGTCTGGTTTTTTAAATATAAATATTGAAATTTATATTCTATAGAGAACATTATCCAATCTTATTTCTTGATGAAATAAATATGGTCTTGCGGCGCAAAACAATTGCGCCGTTAAAAACCGTGTGACTATTGACATGTTGGTGTGCGGTTTTCCACCTGATTTACGAAAATTCGGTGTCCAGATCCATATAAGTCTTACTTTACGCTTCGTGACGATTCCACGAATATCTATTAATAGTAATTTTAAACCCTCCCCAACGTGTCAATAGCCACGCCGGTAATAGTCACACGGTTTATGGTCATGCGGATTTTTTTTGAACATCCCCCCGTATAAAATTTAATTGTAGCTTTTTGTATCTAATCATATTGAACAATTACTATCCCACTAATGGGACCAATGATAAATATTGACGACATATGCTAAATTGTCGGTATTTTTGACCCATCCTGTATAATAGGCTACTCTCTTTGTCTTAACGACCGACTGACAGGCATGTCATTTGACTTCCTTCAAACCAGTAATGCTGTTATTTAGTTACTAATCAAATACTTTTAGATAAGTGAACCTTATATGTAACAGCCATTTTTATGACTTTCAAAAATTCATGTCTTCGAAACTAGACATAGAAACCAATTTGAACTTGCACCTGAAACTTCTGGTGACTTGTACCGCAAAAAAAACAAAATTGGCAGAGGAATCGATTAGGAATTCAGAAATCAACTATTTTCTCAGTTACAGAAGATTTTTTTTTCACAGTTTGTATTTCCGATTTGATTTTCAATATAAATATCTGCTTGGGAAAAAATATTGTTTAAAAAATCTTTATGATACTAAAATCATTGTTTGTGATTTCTACTTTCAAAATGAAGAGCAAAAAATAAAAATAAAATACTTAAAAATATTTCCACTTCTTTATTTTTTTTAATAATGAATTACCTTTCCATAGTCGATATATCATCAATTAAGAACAGTAACCGAATTCCAATACCCAGCGAAAAGTAATCTTGTAATATTTGCATATTTACCACCTGGACACAAATCTGCAGTCAAAGTGTAAAAAATCCTAATGCTTCTAGAAGTGAGGTACTCCAAAGATGAAGAGAAATATTTACCCTTTTTTTTCACCTTAGCTTCTTATGCAATTCCTATCAACATTTCGACCTAATAAATATTACGTCATCGAGAATTTGGCTTTCAAATCAGTGTGACACACTTAAGATGAAGACACCCCTGTACTTTAGTCATTTTTGAAAGCAGACATTTGATTTTTGGTACAGACGTAGACCTTCATGGGCCGCACTTTTCGCAATACTCTGCCCGAGTGACAGCCTTAAAGCCAGCCTACTGCGATCCCGCGAAAACGGCAAATTCTCGATATTTTGCTTCGCGTTGAAGATACCAAAACAAGTTAGTTGAAAAAGTTGCTTAAAAATCAATGTTGACCCTACATACCAAATTCCAACGCAAAATTCGAATTTTGAATTTTTTTGTAATTTTTGTAAGTCCGATTTTTAATTAATGGTTCTGAATAAGAAGCTACAGAAATGATAAAATAGTCAAAATTAATGAAATAAACGTATTAAAATGACAAAAATTTTAAATTATTATTTTATCAAATGTGAGTTAATCGAATTTAGTCTCCTTCACTAGCCTGTCTCCAATTTTGAGGAAGTTATCAATTTTCTGTTGAATATGATTGGTTGCGAATAATACCATTTGCCTATTTTTCAAAGAAGTCTCATATTTTGTGTTTCAACAGTTTTCAATTTGGGCTAGTGTGTCATGGAAACAAATGAACTATTTATACCAAATGTCAGTTTGAACGTAAATGCGTCAAAAACAGTAACAGAATGCCCATTGAACGTCTTAATTTACGAGAAAAATTAAATAATGAGGTTATTCGGTGATGGTGCTCGAAGTAGCAGACAAGTTGCTCATGAATCAGACAGAAGACATCCGCAACAAAATCGTATTCGACATGCCTCCGTGCATAAACATTTTACTCAAACTGGAAGTGTATCAAAGAATCGTCCAGCTATTGACAATCCACATCGAAATAGAAGGTACCATGTTGATGATAATATCTTAGCTTCAGTTCGTGCCAATCCCAAAATTAGTTTGCGTGAAAGGTCTGAGCAATTAAATTTGAGTAGAGAGAAATTTAGAAGATGTCTCGTTCGTCATAAAATCACACCTTTTAAACCAAAGTTCTTGCACACATTGAAAGGAGGTGACGAATATAAACGATTAGATTACTGCTATAGGGCCCAAGGAAATTTTTTAAATGATGGAAATTTCCTGAGAAAAATTTTGTTCACTGATGAGGCAATGTTCACTACCAATGGAATAGTATCTGCTCAAAATTTCAGATACTGGTCTACCGAAAATCCCCACCGAGTTATAAACTGTAAGGACCAATACTCTCAAGGAATTAATGTATGGTGTGGTATTTTTGGCGACAGAATAATTGAACCATTTTTCTTCAATAATACCATTAACGCTGAACGACTATTGAATTTTTTTTATAATGAATTATGGGAAATCAGTGAAAATCTACCCCTCAATGTGCGACAAGAGATGTACGTTCAGCTAGACGAAACTTCCGTTCATAATTCTTGAATGGTTCGAGAGTGGTTGAACGAACATTTTCCATTTCGTTGGATTGGTAGAAATAGCCCATATGAACAATTGCCTCGTCGCTCTCCTGACATAACACCAATGGATTTTTACTTCTGGGGAACTGTCAAGAATAAGGTTCACAAGTCTAGGCCACGAAATCGACAAGAACTTTGTGAGAGAATAAGGCAAGCCTGCCGTGAAATAAGTATTCCAGAACTTAGGAGAGTCGCCAATAATAATGGAAAAAGAATTGAAAAATTTATCAGAATGGAGTGCGAATCAGTTGAGAAAGACAATATTTGAAACTGCAACTTCGTCCGCCTGGAATTTGTATTTTTTCCTATGTAATTCTTTGTGTTGTTCCATCTAGCGTATGTATGAGGCTTTGCCAGCTTTCCGTTATCCCATTTCACGATATCCCATTTACACGTTATCCCGTTTTCGTTTTCTGGTTTCCGTTATTCCGTTATCCCTTTATCCCGTGAACCCGTTATTCCGTTTATATACATACATAGGAAGATATACTTGAAATGGGAGCTCACCTTATATTGGATGCACTTGGTTGTGAAGAAATGGGGTTTTATTGTTACATATCCGGTTCCCATCATCGTAGTGAATTGAAATACATACCAATTTTTAAGTCTAATCATAAGCTTTCAAACATAAAAAATAGATCAGCAGTTTTTGCGTGATGCTCGAACACACAAACAAACAGACAATTACAATTTTATAATAGTATAGATTCAATAGTAAAAATTGACTGTCCTGCATTATTATGGCAAATTGACATTTCTGTTTCCAGAATAACATCCAGACACAACACTACTTTTTTGTGTAAAATGGCTCAAAAAAAATTCATGTTGAAAGCACCAATAAGTTTGAGGTGAAGTTATGCAAAAAAACTATCTAGCATTTATGACATATTTTGTTGTAGTATATGTGAACTAAAAATAAATCCCGTGCGTATCTTTGAATTTTTGAAGATTTCCATTCATATTTTTTGAGAAGTGCACTAATAATCAATTTTCTAATAAAAATTGTAGAATTGCTCTGTAAATGGGAAACTGTTGGGCAATAAAAGCCATTATTATTTTTATTATTATATTTCCCATTAATTTCCTCCGGGTGTTGTTTTTATGTAAAATACTGCAGGAAATTGTATGCTAAGATTATTCCTAGTGAGACGAACAGAACGAATGGCTACGGAGTGAATTATATTCATTCCATAAATTCATATCATTGGACTGATGGAGTCATTAGAATGTATACGTATGTTATAAACGAAGGCGTGTCTTGTAACCTTTTCTTTCATTCCTGATGACAAATTTCACCCCATTTATATCAGTACCAACCTATTGCATGTCGGGAAGTTGATACAAAGCTAATCTGGCATGAAAATATCAGGCCAACACTAGTGAAAGGAAATATAAAGATTTATAAAGCCTCGATTCTTGACGGAAAAAAAGTTATTAACTCCATTCTAACCAACACACTGGAAAGGGTATTGTCACTAGAATAGTGATTTATGCAATCAGTTAGTTTATGCATAGTTTTGAGTTAGTAGTGATATGTTCACAGCAGCCAAAATTAATTGAATTATCCAATAATCTCTTGAAATTCCAAATCTATAAAAATCCGTAGCTTCATTAGTTAGTTTGATTCATTTTGACTGTCAGTTGAGAAATGTTTGTTTGGAAAATACTAGGTAAATGTTTCAAAACCGTTGATTTTGCGACGTGCGTCACTTCATATGTCAAACATTATCTTGTGTGTTTATTTGATCAGCAATAGCCAAGGAAATCATTTCCAGAATCACGTGGAACAAACTGAATCTTTCGTTCTTATTTTTATATTGAAATTTGAAATGAGTTTTTACTTTATATAAAATCAAATAAAGAAACATGAACTATTGAACTGAAATTTGGATTACAATTTTGCATATATCGAGTAGTCCTCATGTATGCTACCCGCTAGAATCCACCCTATTCAAAGTTCAATTTGTTTCCTATTCACGGATGATATAGTACACGAACAGCTGTCACCAGGTGAAATTTAATATCATAGAATTTCATCTCGTCAGAGTTTTCTTTGCCAAATCTTGAGCATGGAACTGATTAGAATGAAACAAACTCGGCAACTCGATTATGAAATTAGTTTCGTGTACTACGTCTGAAATCCAAAACGATTTTAATAGCTAATTATAATGACTGTGTTTCCATATAATAAACACAGGTAATGCCTGTGACTTTCCCGCTTCCCGTTATAACGTTATCCCGTTATCCCATATCCCGTTATCCCGTAATAAGCGTTAACCTGTTTCCCATTATCCCGTTATGCGAGTTATATTGAAATGGATAGCGCGAAAATGTCCGTGTTCAAATGTCTGTGTATACCAATTTTCATGGCGACAGGTTGAACGGTATAGAAGTTGATTCGCTGTAGCGCCATCTAGTTGCGAGTTAAAGTAAAATGGATAGCTTTAAACCTTTTTTATGAAAAAACACTTGGATTTGCCAACTTTCATGGTGATCGGTCAAACGATTTCGGATGCAAGATGATCACAACTAACTGTGTAGAATATCTATTTTCTGAAACGAATGTTAACAAAACGAGGCCAGCAACGTATATAGCATAGTTCTCTCTTCTTTCTCTCTGGCCAAGTACCTATTTTCCGTCCTTTTTGCGCAGGAAACGTTTTACTTCAAAAATGAAGATTAAGTGAACGACAAAAGAAAAATGTATGATATTATTTTGATTATTAGGCATTCTGTAAAACACACACGTTTTCACTAGTAATTTTCCAGTGTTTTCAAAAGATTTAAAATTCATATTGTTGCATATAACTTTTCTCGTAACAGTGGAAACAAAAATATACTGAATCAACCATTATTACAAACAATCAAACCATTATAAACAAATAAAACCATCATTGAATTTGAACAAAATTATAATTGATTTTGTAAATTTTCATAAGCAATTATGATATTCAGATAACATTAGTTTCAACTGTTGTGCCCATAATTGATAGGGTATTATTGATAAGCATGCAAGTTTTCAGCGTTTGATACCGAAAGCGGATGTGAAACATTATTTTTCCCCACTATTTTTGAGCCTTGCCTTGCTTGGTATTGGTAATTCTAGGTGGTGACAGATGCACTACGCCTTGCCCCTCCCCCTGTATAGCACCTCATCACCATAGTTCCCTAATAAACAAACTAATCGCAGGTAAACATTGATATTTTAACTTCTGCGTTATTGAATCCAGAGAAATTACATCGTATTCTATATTATGTAGTGTAAAAACCATTTATCGTGATATTCAAACAAAAAATTAGGAAACCTGTGATGGAACATGGAAAATGTACTCAGTACGAGAATGATTCATATTAATATTCAATAGAAGATATCGACGACGTGATACAAAGAGAACTTGCAAACTTGAACGATTTTCCTAATTTAGATAACAAAACCGTCGAAGAAATTATGGAAAAACCGACTAGCGTTCCCCTCACGACAACCCATAAATAAATCAGCACGAATCGGAAATTGATATAATTTCAAACGTTCTCATAAAACCTCCAACGAGAATGCAATCAAATATTTAAATCGACCGAGAGACCCATACTTGTTGAAAACCGAATATCGATAATCCCTATAGTCCATAAATAGTTCAAAAATGCCCTTCTCAAATATCCATCCCATAAAAATTATTATACTGTACAAATTTCTTAACCAACGTAGACATGTCGGAAGTACAAAAACAACAATCTAAGGATATCACATGTATAAATCAGATCATAAGCGAATTAATGAAGTAAACATGTTTTTGAGCTCACGATATTACTGGCCCAATATGCCTCAAACATAGAAAATTTCATAAATAATTGCGAAACTTATTTCATTGCTGGAGAAAATATATTTGCCATGTTTTCTGGGATTTTCATTCTCATATGTTGAGGTGAAACTATGTATCTTAACCTCTTCATAACAGTATTTTCGTCCAATGTTATTGTTAGTTGTGCTTGATTTTTCTCTGGAGTTTTTAAAATTTTCTTTTGTTTTAATATACCGTGTGATTCTATGTCTAGTGTATGTATAGTAAGATATAGGTACGGAGATTTTTTGAATTGATGCTGCATATTACTTGATGAAAATTCGTATTAAAGCAAAGAAGAATAATTTTTATTTGAAAATCATTTGGTGAAGTGAGTATAGTATTGCAATGCATCTAATTACGGATAAGGCTAAGCAGTCGACCGACCACAAGCAAGGACTTATCCGATACAATGCAATTTTCACACAGGATGATATGTTTAATTGACGGCCCATCCTGATTATTTTATGCAAATTAGTTCATAACATAATCCAAACCTAATATAAAAAGGTTAAAAACCAAGCAAATTAGTCATAACGAACAAATTACGTGGACATATTTTGATTCGCGCATCAAAATATAATATAGGAGATAATTTACGTATTTTCAAATCCATTCCTGGAATTCCCAGCCCTCTTCCTACTTTTGTTTGCCTATATACGAAATTAAAAAAACATATAATTATAGTTTTTTGTTTTTTTCGGAGTATTTCTCAGGGATATTGTATAATCTTCAGTTTTCAGATACAATGTTTCATATTCGTGGGACCATCATTATCTCAATTTTTAATATTTCTTGATAGATTTCTTGAAGTATAATTGTAATGCCGAGTCTTTAACTATCACCCATTACTCAACTTATTTGGATATCTGAGTTTCAGTGCATTTCGAGTAATATAAAATTAGAAACTGGGTGCACTATCTTGTAGATATTCAAAAGCCGCAACTTCAATATCTTATCCTCAACATTCCTTCAAAGTTGACGCCATGATACAATATTTTTCCACATTTTTAAATAATCTTCAGAAATGGGGAAGCGAAACAACAAATCCCTTATAATTTATAGAGTTTATATTGAAATAGTCATTCATTGTGTGAATGTCTTATAAGCTATATAAAACACGGAAGAAATGCAACACGAGAACGCCGCCTGAGTGTTTGCTTTTCTTGAGTGTTTTATACGCATTAAATACAACATTTTATCCACAGCTGGTATGTTATAAACACTTTTCCTAAAATGAGAGCTTATTTGATGTTTATGACAGTTGCTGAAATTTTTAAAATGTTATTCGAGAATTCGTGATATGGTTTGTTCATAATGTTAGTTTAGATTATGATCTATATTTTATTGGCCCCATAGGACGTTTGTGAAAGTGAAGCGTTATGACATTATAATGTGCCAGCTGTGGACAAAATAATTTTTTTCCCACTTTACTCTGAAGAACTAGCGTGGAATTTATATTTTTTCCTGTTTTCCCGTTTTTCCGTTACCTCTAACTTGTTTCCCGTTTTCTCGTTTTTCGTTATCTCGTTTTCCGTTATCTCTTCATCCCGTTATCAATTTATTCCTTTATATAAATATACATATATATATATATATATATATATATATATATATATATATATATATATATATATATATCACGGAAGATATACTTGAAATGTGAGCTCATCTCATATTGGTTGCACTTGGTTAAGAAAAATGTGTTATTATTATAGTTCCTTTTCCGGTCACCGTAGCGGGATAAAATACATACCAGTTTGTAAGTCTAATCATACGATTTTATCACAATCGGTTCAGTAGTTTTTGCGTGATGCTCGAACAAACAAAGAGACAATTTCAGTTTCACAATTTTATAATACTCTATATATATATATATATATATATATATATATATATATATATATATATAAATATATGGAAATTTCGGGTTGAACCGCGTCTGGAAATTTTGGAGCCATTTTCAAGAAAGCTAAAAAAAAGTGAAAAATTATGATAACGTTAAGGAAAGGTACACAGGATTTTGTGACTTGACGCCGGGGTCTCAACCTGGCTACTCCCCAGGTCTCGACACCGGTGCTCTCTGAGGTCTCAATCTGCCTACTCCTCCGAGAGAACTGAGGATCTGACTGGATTTCTGTCGTATAAATATATATATTATATGCCTGTTTTCATCGAAAATACAATTATAAGTATTTCCTTGAAGGAATCATCAATGATTATGCAGGAATAACAGATATATACCAAAAGATGTATGAAAAAATGATTTTTTATTTTTTACCCCTTGTTCTACGGCACTTCAAATTGTTTTGACACCCTGCATGGATAGAAAACATTATTACGAACATTTTGGTAAAAAAATCATCAACGATCATGCGGTAGGTAATAACGGAGATATTTGAATATTTGGAAACCTGGCTGGAAATTTTTCCCCTCGGCACTACAAATTGGTTTGACACTCCGTATGTATCGAAAATACTATCACGAGTATTTCCTTGAAAGAATCATCAACGATCATGCAGGAATAATGGAGATATACCGAAAAATGTATGAAACAAATATTATTTTTATTTTTGTTCATTTTCCTAGGGCTAGGGGCTCTCCAAATTATTTTGACACCCTGTATGTATTGAACACATACATACATGTTTTTTATGAAAGATTCATGATTAAGGGGAAATGTGTGGAACAAAACATCTAAAAGCATTCTAAATTGTTTTGATACTTTATACGTATTGATGATGCGTATTGGTAAAATGATTGAACGCATATCAATGAACAAAAATCACCAACGATTGTGCATTTATGAATGAGATATCCTGAAAAACGTGTGAAAAGCGTCGCTGAGAATTACCCGGAAGTTTGGCAACAACGCACACAAATTTCACTCTATCCCAATTTCGACAGACCACACGTCAGAAACCGTGGCTAGGAAAGTGTAGATAACTTCACATAAACTATCAAATGGCCACAACTATACTAGTTAGGGGTAGGGGGTTGCGTGCGGGGCTTCTTACTCCTTTACCGGCAAATATGTACGGCGTTCCTGAAAATTGAATCTACGTAGTTGCAAAAATCTAATTATACAAACGCCGTACATCACCTATATTGGGGGCAAAAATTTGGGAAAATATTTTTTTCCTGGCTTTTAGTACCGTTATTTTTGTACGGCAGTAGGTGCTACTTGATTATTTTCCAATGATCTATCAACTTGAGAAATGCCGTTCAAGAATATTTTGTCGAAATATCTCCTCGATGGAAAGTTTCTTTTACCTGGTACTCCCTGCACCGCTTACAACTGACGGCACAAAGCCTAAAGGAGTTGATTCATGGTACTATAATATAATTCATGCTGGGTCACATGACCCCCCCAAAATTGGCCTGGGCAATGTTAAGCGTAGCCTTGTTCCGCAATAATTTGTTGATCACATTTAGTCGTTAAAAATTATTTGGGTAGAATTTTTCCACATTTTTCGATATTCCCAATATTGGTATTGGTTTCATCCTGTTCGGATTCTAGTCACAGTTCACATAGGTATAATGATTTCAGATAGCTGGAATGTTCTGAATTTCAAAATTTAATGAAATATTGTAAGGTTTACAAATGAGAAACCATCTTCCCAAACATTTAGTTCATCCATATGAAAATCAAATAATTTGAATATACTACTGTATTTCTGAAGAACATACATCTATCGGATCGGATAAGTGTGTTCATTTGTTTTATATGCGTTGAAAGTGAAAGAAACAGCTTCAAGACATTCAGTTGCGAAATTGTGGTACGAAATCAATGATGTGTTGATTTCTTGGAATTAGAAATGAAGCTTTGATGAGCTTCCACAGCTTAACCTTATATAAATTTATTGAAACATAATTACAATACTACCCCAATATTTTATAGTTCTCGAGGTTTTGAAGTACTTCAACTACACTAATTGAATACTGAATGGTTGGCAATTCATGCTGGGCTTACTGCTCTTAGCTTAGGTATTTATCAACAGGAAGGGCATGTAGAAAACACCATTCTTAGTGAGAGAGTACCCATTACTGGATTACTGGATGACGTAGCTTACAAGAGATATTATATTTCGGTCAGTAAATCTCATGAATTAGGGGTCCTACAAAACATCCAAATAACATTGTTGACAAATAGATGACGAATTTTCAAAATATTATGAAAACATACCGAATCATGATTTATGGATGTACAATAAAATAATTATTGACCGGAATGGAGTTCTCCAAGTTAAATATTTGTGTTTGCGTATTATGTAAATTTTTATATTGGTTTACATACCTTAGCATTTCTTATTGAAGAATTTTGTGGTGGAAAACTGAATGAAATTTATTTAACGAGACTACATACAATGCTGATGTAAGTTGTTTTTTATGGAGGCATATATATATATATATATATATATATATATATATATATATACAGTATGTCACACTAAGTTGGAACCATATGGAAAACTTTTTTATTATTGATTTTAGGAGAAAAAGTTATACTTCATAAAAAATTCTGCATGTTCTAAAATCTGAAATAAATTCATCAGATATCAATTTTTCTCAGTCGTATACGCGGTATGTCAAAATATATGAATTTTACTCAGGAGTAAAGTACCTTTATATTTGAAAATATCGAAAATTGTTAAAGAAAAAAGTTGTTCAGAACTAAAAACTACGTTCAAATATGCAATTACATCCATTTACATGGAAAAATAATTTTTTCTTATTTTGTCTACAATAACAATGCAAATTTAACTGTAGTTACGTGTAATATAGGATGCACTGACGAAGAAATGATTTGTTGATTTGTTAATAGCAAGATATGTTTGACAGTGAATGTCAAAACGCGTTAGAATTAATAGGACACATAAAAATGGTAACTTGTGAAGAGAAAATAGAAATTGTTTTGATTGTGGGAGGAAACTATAAAACGCATAGAGAAGCAGCAACTATTTTTAATAACAAACATCGCAATAAAAATATCAATTATTCAACTGTTACGAAAATAGTAAATAAATTCAAGAATACTGGAAGTATTAACAATCATTTTAATGGAAAACGCCGAAAACTGGTTGCCGATGAGAATACGCAGTTTGAAGTAATGCTGTCAGTTGTAGAAAATCCAAAAATGTCATTTCGCAAAAGGAAGTCGTCGATGCAACAAAATGTGAGTGAAGATACAGTGACAATAATTTTAAAACTGAATAAATTCAGACCATTCAAACCAAAAATCGTTCACACATTGAAAAAAATGGATTATGATAGGTGCTTTGATTTTTGCCATCTCATCCAAGGAAAATTAGAAGAGGACCCTTATTTTACGAGGTGTATAATTTTTTCCGATGAGTCAACATTTTCATCAACTGGAACTGTCTCGTCACAACATTGTCGCTGGTGGTCTGATGAAAATCCCAATTTTGTAATAAAGTCTCATGACCAATATTCATTTAAGACGAACGTGTGGTGTGGCATTTATAAGAACAGATTAATAGGACCTTTTTTTTTCGCAAATCTATAAATGCCGAACGTTTTCTACAGTTTTTACAAACTCACATCAATGACTTCTTGAACGAACTACCCTTACAAGAACGTCAATGTATTTGGTTCCAACAAGATGGTGCTGCATGCCACAGTATATCAAATGTTAGGGAATATCAAACATACATTCCATGGAAAAGTTATTCACAGATATTCTGATCTTTTTTGGCCTGCTAGATCCCCTGACTCAACCCCCCTTGATTACTTCTTATGGGGTTTATCAGAAAGAACCGTTTCAAGATGTTGACCATTTGGAGAGGATAATTTTAGAAACATGCCAGGAAATTTCTCCAGAAATGATAAGGAATGTATTACGTGAATTTGCCAAAAGAACGATTATATGCATTGAACGAGAAAGTGGGTATGTCGAGGCATCAGTGGAATGAGGGAACATTGAATTTCTTTTTATTCCCAGAATTAATATGATGTTAGTTACAAAACTTAGTATTTGTATGTATTTTCTTATTTGCACAATATATGCATATGCATTCATTATGTGTTTAAATTGCAAAATTGATAGAAAACATTAAGAAATAAAAAGGTGATCATGTGTTTCATAATCAAAAGAGATAAATGTTCATTCAAAATAGAAAAACCAGTAAAAAGTAACATAACCTAATTTTTCAATGTCTATGAATTTATTTGCATATTTGAACGTAGTTTTCAGTTCTGAACAACTTTTTTCATTAAGAATTTTCTATATTGTCGAATATAAAGGTACTTTACTCCTGAGTACAATTCATATTTTTTGACAAACCGCGTATACGACTGAAAAAATTTGATATCTGATGATTGTATTTGAGATTTTAGAACATGCTAAACTTTTTATGAGGAATAACTTTTTTTCCTAAAATGAATAATAAAAAAGTTTTCCATATGGTTCCAACTTAGTGAGACATACTGTATATATATATATATATATATATATATATATATATATATATATATATATATATTTAAATTATTCTCGGTTCTTTGTGAGAGCAAAACTTGAGAACCGCTGGACCGATTTGGGTAATTTATTTAAATGTTCGTAATAGCCCGAGGATGGTGGATACGAAAATCAGCAAAGTTGCCCGGAAATTGGATGAAAAGACTATCGAGTTATTTATTACCGAAGAGAAAATAGCTGAACGGTTACACTGTCGCCTACCAAGCGAGCTCCGCAGACTCTATCCAGACCATTCTGTAAAGATAGTGGTTCTGATTATAGGGACCCTTGGTGGAATGATGCCAACGCTACTCTCAAACCTGGAAATTATACCGGCATGCCGTAAATCGGCAGAATCTCTAGCCGGCCGCATGCAGAAGGCAGTCATTCTCGGATCGTTACGTCTGCTCAGGACACATGATTCTCGGACCCAATGATCTCTCACCAATGGGTCGGAGCTTCGGAAGTAAGGGCCTGACTGGTAGTGTTCAAAACGATAATAATAATAATAATAATAATAGGTCTTTATTCACCATAAAAATATAATTATAATATAATAATAAGTATAAATAATATAATAATAAGTATAAATATAACAATAAGTGAAAAGGCGGAGTGTCAGCAAGACTGTTTTAACTAAACCTATGTTAAAAAAAAAGAAGAAAAAAGAATAAATATGGACAAAATGTTTACAATATGAAAGTAGCAGTAACTTTCTAGTAATAACTTTCCAGTAATAAATAGATCAGTGAATGAGGTTAGCCGAGTCAGTTCGAACAAATACAGTCTATTTGCCAAGATGAACTTTCAGTCTTTTTTTAAAATTACTCAATGAATAGGATCTAAATTCACTGGGTAGTGAGTTATAACTTTTCGGTGCGCTGTACGAGAAGCTACGGGTGAAAAAAAAAATAACTCAACAGTTACACTGTCGCCTACCAAGCAGTAGATCAAAGGAACTAATAGCGGTCTGGGTACCATTTTTTTCATTTTATAAAAATAACGGCTAGACCGATTTGGCAAATATTTTTCGGGAAAATGGGATAACGATCGGAAAAACGGGATAACAGGAAAACGAAATAACGGGAAAACGAGATAACGGTATAACGAAAAAACGGGATAACTGCAGAATGGGATTACGGGATGACTCGATAACGAGATAACGGGATAGGTGGAACATTTTTATTTCTGAAATAGTGTATGGTCGTCGAACAGTATAACTGGAACATTTTTATTTCTGAAATAGTGTATGGTCGTCAAACTGTATAACTACCTACGCCAAATTTCAACGTCCAACTCGAGAAGTTGTGATTGTGGAGGACACGAAATTGCGAGCGTATCACCTCACCTACTAATGAAATGAAGGTAGGGAGTAATTGAGAAAAAAACACGTTAACAGTTATATAATTTGCACAGACACATATTACTTGTTGTGTTGATCCTAACTCCCATTTAACTGTTTTCAATAAGCATGAATTCCTTGTCAAAGTGGTCTAGGATTCAGGAGTAGCATAGGCTCTATAACTACAGAGCATCATTTGGCATTTTACCAAAGAATTTCGTAGTCAGCCATTGACTTCTATTTAGTTCTCATGTTTCTTCACCCCCAACCAGAGTCACTTGAATTAAAAGTATAACCGACCACAGCATCGCTCGGTCTCTTGCAGAGTGCTTTATAAATCGCTTATATTCGAATTGAATTTCCACCCTCTTTCCCGAAGTGAAGTTAGCATTTTCATTTAATTTTTGTACACCGAAGTATTAAAGCCGTGAAAGGGGAATAAAAATATTCCAATACATTGCGGAGATAGGGGTCGTGAAAGGCAGGGGGAGGCGCGTGCAAAACTTTTTGATTGACAGCTGGGTCTGTCCAATCGCAGGGCCGGAATACTGATGAGGAATACGTCAATCATTCTCACAACGCCGCCGATGCTTTCGCTCCAGACCCAGACAGGAATTGGAGATCTCTCCCTCGATACCAACGCCAACTGGACGGGATTATTTTAAATTCGATATTTTAGATTGCATTTTATTTTTAGATCATTGATTGAAAAAAAAAATGTGTCTTAAATTGTTATATGGTGGCGAGCACGGTTCAAAACCCACATAGAGGATTAATTGCGTAAAATTAAAATTGTTCGTAGAATTCCATTTTCTGTGGAATCCGAAATTCATAAATTTAATAATGCCATCCATAATTTTGTGGGATTGGACAAGGTAGGTACTGAGGCTATGAAATGACTAAATCCATAAAATTGGTTTAATTCCCTGGATATAATAATACAAATAGTGATAAATGATTCATCGTCCCAAGAATTGAATATAGTTGGATTTAACAGGAATTAGGGCCAGGGAGTAAAACAAATTTTTTATCGCTGACGTTTCGGAATTAATTTATTCCTTTTTCAAAGCTTAAATGACAATATTCACGTATAGATTGAAACAAAGAACATATCTATGACCCACCTCTGAAACTATGTTTTTCCTGCTCAGGATTCAACTAAAAAACTGTTGAGTAGTCGATACAAACTCTGGCCGATAAAAACACATTGGCACAAATTACACATTAAAAACTTTAAAATTGTATATAAACAAATACAGACACGTTAAGATGAAACAACACACAACCGTGTATGGTCAATATGCAATTGATCATCCCACCTGAAATATTCCAGCGCTACATAGATAAAGAAAAAAACAAAACAAATTTTGTGTATCATTTTCAGAAATCTGTTTTTCTTTTGAACCTTTCTAGAATATGGGTATATATTTTGTCAGGTTTTGTGTATCACTTTTTTGGTTTACGCAATTATCATGAAGATTGATTTGAATCATTTCTCCCAACAATCTCTTTGAATAAGTCATCTCTTATTCCAAAATTTTTACTGAATCGAAATCAAAATTGCACGACGATTTAACATGATGTGCAGCAAGTGCTGTTTTTTCTTTTTTATTTCTATTCTTTTCATAGCAGTCATATTTGTGTTGATATTTTCTGGTTTTTAGGTATTGTTTACTTTGCCCTATATAACATTTCTCACATTCACAGGGAATATATAACGCATGAATCTCATTTAGCTGGTATCTCATCTTTTAATTGCGTGAATAATTTTCCTGTACTTTTCAAATTGTAAAAAACAAACTTGTGAGAATCAGTCGAAAATATTTTTTTTTATTTCCAGATATGGAAATTTAAAATAGAAAAACATTCCTTTCGGAAACATATTCTTTGACATTTATTAATGATACTATCAATCAATTTCGTGGGGTAGTTGTTGTTTTTCAACAAATTATTTGCCTTAACTTAATTTTCCGAATGGAAACAATTATGGCTGAGAGTAAGAACCCTTGGAATTAGGTTAGAGGCTGTATTAACCTTTTGGCTGAAAGAGTGTTCTGATAAGTAATTCAAAATTCTCTCCCGAATTGGTAGGTTTCATGAACCAAAATTGTTGAGTAATTTCCCATTGTTATCTCTAATGATCTGGAGATCCAGAAAAGCAGTTCATTTTCTTTTTCTATTTCTAACGTGAACTTGATTAGAGAGATTTCGATATCAGAATGGGAAATAATTTTTGTATAGCGAAACACGTGTCGTGGTTTTGTAAACCCAGTTTAGTGAAAATCATTCAGTGAAGTGAGTGTCTTTTGTTTACTGAAAAGAGACCGCAAAATGTCACTTTAGTGGTCTTGTACTTGAAGTCGTCATGGCAACACTTTGGCGGACTCTTTGTGTTTATTCACAAAACATATGATTTTAATCCTGAAAAATATCTCAGAAGACGCAATAAACTATAGATTATTTGAAATTTTGTAGTCACTGATGAACAATCGCTTGCTAGAATTTTGGGCAGTTTTCTTACACTACCGTATGGATGGTAGTTGAAAATGTATATCATAATGCGGGAGACTTACCAGCGCCAGCGGTTCTAAAGGAGTAGGTAATTATAAAAATCAAATAATGCAGACAAGTGTCTGTCCGATCTCTGCGAGAATTTGCAACCTAAACCAATGGATATTTGGTATATTGTTTATCCCCACACATTTTTCAAACCTTCCGTTCCATTTTTTTACTTCAAAATTAAGAATATTACACTTGAAAAAAGTTGATGAGCATTTTTTTTTTGATTTGTTGGAAATATAAACAGGATGTTCATAAAATCAGATGTGGAATCATCTGCGACTGAAAGATAAACTTTAGTCACTATCTTCCATCGTCAAGATAACCTCTTGTGGGGTATTCATGTTGAAAAGGGAAACATTCTCAATTAAATATTGATAGAAAGATTTTTCTGTGAATTGAAAAATCCACGATTGAAAGAAGTTATTTTCTGTGAATGTCTAACAGAAAACAACTACTTCCCCGGCTAAAGCCACGCTGGACATTGAACTACATCTGATAGATATTCTGGAAGATTAAAACTATGCCTTTAAATTTTCTTAAAATGTGTTTCCCATTTCTTCCGGTCTTCCTGATGATCGTGGAAGCGTGAAATAGATTTTCGTCGACAAAAATGTATTGAAGACCTAGTGAATGCGATGTCTCTCCTGCGTCAATGTTACGAATGATTTCTGGTGAGTACTCTCTTTTGGAAGACATTCTTCTTTGCCTCATTCATCTTTATGAGTTCTTAATTAAGACTGGAATAGAAAATCAAATAACTATCTGAATGAAAATGCAAATTTTCAATTTCAGATTTTTTTCTTTTGAGTTAGGGCCTTATCAGAATATCTATCAGATGTAGTTCAATGTCCAGCGTGGCTTTAGCCAATAAAGTATTTGTTTTCTGTTAGACATTCACAAAAAATAACTTCTTTTAATCGTGGATTTTTCAATTCACAGAAAAATCTTTCTATCAATATTCAATTGAGAGTGTTTCCCTTTTCAACATATTTTTTTATTCTGCAAATATTTTTCTCAAAATGTCTATAGACGAGGTCTTCAATTTCCCGTAGAAAAATCGATAAAAAAACCTCAAAAAAGTTAATTTTTCAAAATATCTACTGGCGTTCTTTAAAAATGTCTAATATAGGAGTTATTTACATGATGAACAATATTTGACCAATATGTGTGACAGTTCCGTTTTGTTTATTTAGGAAGTTAATAAAAAAAATGTTGTATACAACACGTACCCAAACGGCTTTAGCGAACATAATATTCCTGACTCGACTGGCACCTTGTCCGTAAAAATTCCATTCGTCTGCTAAAGCCTCTTTTGCGAACTTGTTAATAAACTACTGTTCCTGTTTCCTCTACTTTTTAAATAGTATGGTGACATTAATCACCTGTAGAAACTCATTAATATCCAATGAAAAAAAAAACGGTGGAAAAATTATTTAGTTGAATTGTAACTTATATAATAATATTTCGAAAACCCCTATCCCAATGATATGTTGATCAAGTTTGACTCATCTAAAGGATATACAAAACCAGTCAATCACACTGTAGACTTTTATATACTCAGAATAATGATAAGGGAGATTACTTTCGACTTTTCGTCGGCAAGTAAAACAAGTAATTGTATTTTTACGACATAGTCGCGTTGGATATCCGTTAACAAAGTCATCCCTTATTTCAGAAAATCAATTTCAACGAAGAGATCCCGATCGAAAATTAGTACATTTGTATACTTCTACCAATCTCTCGTACTCTTAAAGGTGCCACTTACCTAAATAACTATTTGAATTACCATCATTACGATATTGTATTGAATGGCATTGACGAAAGTGGTCGATATCTAAAGTAAAGCAACGCCAATTTAGTGCTTTTCTGGTCAACTTTTTTCAGTAGTCTCGGAAAAATATGAACAAGGTGTCATTCGATTCGGAATAGCATGTAGATGATTTTTGACAAAAAAAAATTAATAAAAAAAAACCTATTTAAAAACAATCTTTTATTCAAATACCCTAAAAAGTACAAAATAATTACTTTGGATGTGTGACTTAGGTTCTAGATTCAAGAGCTTGTCGCGCAAAGTTTTCATTTCGAATACGTCACACATCCAAAGCAATTATTTTGTACTTTTTAGGGTATTTGAATGAAAGCTTGTTTTTAAAAAGATTTTTTTATCAATAATTTTATTTTGTGCTTTTTAGTAGGTACCCTAACACCCACATACCAATTTTGAATCGAATCGGACCATAATTACAAAACTCGTTCGCCATCTTGGAGCCACGATCTTGAATTTGTGAATTTTGATTCATAATCTCCGACCCCGAAAACCCCCACATACCAATTTTGAATAGAATCGGACCATAAACACAAATCTCGTCCGCCATCTTGGAGCCGCCATTTTTTTTCTCTAACAAATGCATAATGCATTGTCACTGGAACTATGGACACCTGCTAAATTTCACGTTAATCGAACAACTAGAAGTGGGTCAAATTTAACTTGCAAGATTTGATTACAAACATCGGGACAGGTGAAACTAAATAAAAGCTTGTAATAATAATAAAGTTCCGCTCGCAAAAATTGCAAAAGTTATAAAGAATTTACTGAAAAAAAAGGAGTTTGGTTTTTTGCAAATATCTCAAAAAATAATTGAGATTTCTGAAATTTAATAGAAGATTCAAAAAGAAGAGGAAATTTCCCAAAAGAAAGTGCCTACTCCCGGAACTGTAAGACCAATATATTTATAATTTTCCTAGAGGGGTGAAAATACGGCCGAAAACGGGTGCTCTGGCCTGCGCACTTCGGACACTAACAATAAAAAATATTTAAACATATTAAAAATGAAAATTAAGGAATGAAAAAAATTCAGGCACTTACTGGATAGATCCAAAAAATTCATATCTCGATTTTTCAATTAGTTATGCAATAGTTAATTAACCATTTTGCTGCTTGAACAAGGACATTGCAAGGGTGATCATTGTTAAACTATAAATCTGACATTTTTTCCTTCCTTGGAGCAATCCTTGAAAGGCTTCGGAATAGAACCCCCTCAAAATAATTTAAAAAAACAGTTTTTTATTAACAATTCACGTAGTTGCAAAATTAAAAACTCTAATTATTCATTGTTTTTTTTAATGTTTTTAATGATTTGTTTTTTTTTATTATCGGAAGCTACACGGAAAAGATTTTTTTAAATTTGTATCTCCGATTATTAAAAAAATTGTTATAAACAAAAGCGTTGTTTATAAGATGATTGAATTTTTTTTTGGAATCCAATTTTGATGCAAATGATGATTTAAAAAATCTTTTAAAAAAAACATTGTTAAAACGTATTTGTTAATTAAATTTTTTTCTACCACTTATAATTAATATTAAAAAACCATTTTTTTAAAAAAATTATTTTCTTTTCGATATTAAAAAATTGATTTATTCAATTTTTCATTATTTATTTAATAAACTATTTGTTACAAACAAATTCATAATCTCCGACCCCGAAAACGCCCACAGGCAAGCCACGCCCACTTCGGACACTTACAATAAAAAATATTTAAACATAATAAATATGAAAATTAGGGAATGGAAAAATTCAGGCACTTACTGGATAGGTCCAAAAAATTTATATCGCGATTTTTCAATTAGTTATGCAATAGTTAATTAACAATTTTTGCTGCTTGAACAAGGACATTGCAAGGGTGATAATTGTTAAACTATAAATCTGAAATTTTTTCCTTCCCTGGAGCTATCCTTGAAAGGCTTCAGAATAGAATTCCGTTAAAATAATTAAAAAAAAACAGTTTTTTATTAACATTTACGTAGTTTAAATTAAAAACTCCAATTATTCATTGACATTTTTTTTTAAATTTTTAATGATCCGTTTTTATTATCGGAAGCTGCACGGAAATGATATTTGCAAATTTGTTTCTCCTATTATTTAAAAAATTGTTATAAACAAGATAATTGTTTATAAGATAATTGAATTTTTTTTTTTCGAATCCCAATACTTGGCAAATGATGATTTAAAAAAATCGTTCCTAAAAAAAAATTTTTAAAAACGTATTTGTTAATTAACAATTTTTTTCTGCCACTTATAATTAATATTAAGGAACCATTTTTAAAAAATTTTTTGCTTTCGATATTTAAAAAATGGGTTTAATTTAATTTTTCATTGTTTATTTAATAAATATTTGTTATAAACAAATACATTTTACCTCATATTTTTTTCTTATTCTACTTATGAAGCAAAAACAACCATGAGTTTGAAACAGGCATGTTAGAATCGAATTGAAATTATCATTAAGTGTCCATTGACGATTACTCGTAGACTTGCGGGTCAGTTACAATAATATGAGATTTCAATGGTAATGAAGAAGAACGTGCAAAAATATTCTGTCATTGATGAATAACTAGAATTACTAAAGAATCATTGTCTCAGTAATATTGCAGGAAAAACCATTTAGTCATTCATAAATTATTATGAACATAATACATAAAGAGCTAGAAAAATTGAACTCGAAATATTTTTCCAGATATTAGTAAATTTTTCAAAAAATATTAGAGTGAGACTCAATCAAAAAGCTCAAATTGTTTATCATTGAACGTTAAATGACAAGTTCTGAAGTGATGTTGTCATATTGTAATAGTTCATAAGATATTTAAACATTAAAGCAAAATAAAAAATATTCTCAAGGTAATTTTTATAAACAATTGCAATAAATTAATTAAATAATTTGGTAACAACTTGATTTTCAGCTGAATTTTGTCTTTGATTAATAGAGAATAAATAGGGCTTGAGTGTTTTGATCGTATATCCATAAGTTTATGAATTATGGAGTTACGGTAATTATAAAATTCGATAAAAAATAAAAAATAAGAATTTTTCTCAGAAAACAACTCATGGTTGTTTTTGTTACATTAAGTAGAATGAGAAAAAAAATATGAGGTAAAAATTTATTTGTTTATTAAATAAACAATGAAAAATCAAATAAAACCATTTTTTTTTTTATCAAAAAGCAAGATAAACTATGATTAAAAAAATAGTTCGTTAATATTAATTATGAGTTGAAGAAAAAAATTGGTAATTAACAAATACGTTTTTAGGCAATGAAAATTTTATTTGCGAAATGTTTTTTTTTTTCAAATTATCAGTTGCATTTTTAATTAACAAATACGTTTTTAAAAATTTTAGAAATAAAATTTTTAAAAATAGGATTAAAAATTTAAAAAAAAATATAATTATAAACATATTTTGATTTTTCAATGAATAATTAAAGTTTTTATTCTTGCAACTACGTAAATTAAAAAAAAAAACTGAAAAAAAAATTTTTCACTTTTTCAATAGGAATCTATTTTGAAGCCTTTCGAGAATAGCTCCAAGAAGGATTTATAGTTTAACAATTATCACACTTGCAAAAAATTGTTAATTTACTATTGCATAACTAATTGAAAAATCGCTATAATATTATGGTTCCTTCATCTATCCAGTAAGAGCCTGAATTTTTTCATTTCTTAATTTTCATATTTAATATGTTTAAATAATTGTTAAAGTGTGCGAAGTAGGCGTGGCTTGCGCAAGCCAGAGTACCCGTTTTGGCCGTATCTTCACCCTCTGGGAAAATGATAAATATTGGTCCTACAGTTCGATAGTCAACTTTCTTTGGAAATTTCCTCTTCTTTCAGAATCTCTTTAGATTTGAAAATTAATAATTAATTTTTGAGATACTTGGCAAAACCAAATCCCCTTTTTTTTTCAGTGAATTGTTAATAACTGTTTAATTTTTGCGAGCGGAACCTAATTGTTTTCAAAAATAATCTTACCAGCTATTTTGAATCAAATGATACTTTATTCATATTTTTCCGAGACTGCTGAAAAAAGTTGACCCAAAAAGCAATTGTTGACTACACTAATTGTGGTTAGTACTTGGATGTGTACCCAACCACCTGCCAGGGAGCACAGGTGTTGAAGCATGTAAAACCGCAGCATAGTAACATATCTACAGCTCGTATAGTATATCAATGAGCACAAGTTATAGCAAGAGGTTTGCCGTCCTTCGGAGGGGACTTTAATTTGTCGGTCCCGAGTTCACGGATGTTGAGCTCATCAGAAGATGGAAAGAAGAAAGGGAGGAAAGTTCAATAATAATAACAAAAATAAGTATTGGGAAGATACTGACTATATATTATTTGGATTTCACTTCATATTTTTCCACCATCGTTTAAATTATGTTTTTTTTAATTGAAGCCATTCAAGTGATAATCGGTATCAAAGCTCACACGTGTAATATATTTTCAACATTTTCGTGACCACAGAAAAGTTGATGAGTCAATTTAAGTGCAGAACAAGTTTTTTCCATGTTTCAATACTTTCATGTTCTTGAAAAAATATATAATAATAGTATTTTACTTTCATTACTATGTAGAATATGTTATTTTAGAGATAACTAATAGAATTCAATGAAAGGTACTTCCTTGAGAAGTGATAACATAAAACAAATGTACTTTTATTTCTGTACAAATATATCGGATTAATTGTGGAGTGAATTCATTACTCGATTCCTAAGAATTTTTTTGTAGGAACTCAAATAAGGATTTCACCGAAGTGAATGTTTCGTTTATGTTCTACCAAAATTTCCACAATCCTTCACAATTATTCATTATTTGTGTTTTATACAGTGCGGTCCATATGTATGGAATAAATTCATTTTTAGCGTTATTATGTATTTGTTAAAAAAACCTAAAACCAGTCGATTTCTATTGTCAATTTGACAATTTACAGTAGGAAAATATTACCCCCTTCTTGCACCCCCTCTGAATTATGAGCACCCCCTCAAAAATTTTGAACAAGAAGAGGGGTCGTAAGGCATCTTGTTTGAAAGGGATTTTCGTTCTCTGTTCAACAATATTAAGTTTTTCAAATTTGGTGCAATCATAACTGTGAAAATATATTTGGAAATGTAAAATTTTGGTACTTAGGTAGAATGAAGGAAATAATGTCACATAATGTTTAGGAAGTATTTTTCAATTTATTTTACAATAAATTAAATCACCATGACCACCATTCAATTCTTGACAATAAGCAAGTCGATCTTGGAATTCTCGTACAATATTTTGTAGGACCTCAGGGGTAATGTTGTTAATTTCTTCTGTAATCCTAACATTTGAATCTGTAATATTGTCTGGTCTATTGAAATATACTTTTGATTGCAAATAACCCCATAAGAAATAATTAAGTATTTTGTTATCCGTTTTGCTAAACATCAGGAAAAATTCGTTCAAGACACCAAAAAAATTTTCACAAAATGTAATGTCAATCTAGTAGAATACTGTTATTTTAATATTTGTGTGTGTATTTGATTTAACTATGACTCATTTATCCGAAACTCAAAGAATAGACATTTCAGATTAGATTGGATGCGGTAATAAAACAAGAACTCAGAAGGAAGTTTGTGACATTTTTATCAATAAATACCCTGGTCAACACGTCTCACAGGCTACAGTAGCAAATAGACACAAAATTCGTGAACTGGACATGTAAAAACTATTCAAAAACCAGGTCAAATGTTAAATTGGATGGAAAAAATTTAGATGTACTGTTAGCGATTGAGGAAAATCCGCATATAAAAGTATGACAAGTAGATCGATATTGAGAGCTTTACATAAAGAAAAATACCATCCTTATAAAGTTCAGTTGGTTCAGGAGTTAAATGAGGATGATCCTAATAGGAGGCAAGAATTATGTGAACTGATGATGGACAGAATGGAAGCAGATTTGAAGTGCATGAAAAAATTGTTTTTTGATGAAGCTACTTTTATTTGAATGGAACGGTTAATAGACAAAACTGCAGATATTGGAGAAGAGAACATCCTCATTGGATGTGTGAGGCTCACAATAATATCCTAGAAAAGGTGAACGTTAGGGCTGGTATCATTAACAACAAAATTATTGGCCCTCAGTTTTTTTGAAGGCACAGTAATTGGTGGGGTTCATCTAGATTTTCTGGTGAACTTCTTAGAGCCTACATTGAAAATACTTTTTCCTGTTGTTAATGATCCAAATGGAATCAATTTGGTACCAACAAGATGGAGCTTCACCGCATTACAAACGTATTTTTAGAGATTATTTGAACGAAGTTTCTCCCAATAGGTGAATTGAAAGACGTGGAACGATTGAATGACCGCTTAGATCTCCCGATTTGACTCCTCTCGATTACTTCCTATTGGGTTATTCAAAATAAAAAGTATATTTCAATAGACCAGACAATATTGCAGATTTGAAAGTTAGGATAACGGAAGAAATTAACAACTTAACCCCTGAGGTCCTACAAAATGTTGTACGGGGATTCCAAGATCGACTTGCTTATTGTCAAGAAGTGAATGGTGGTCATTTTGAACATTTTTAATTGTACAATGAATTAAAAAATACTTCCTAAACATTAAGTGACATTATTTCCTTCATTCTACGTAATGTATCAAAATTTTCCCAGTTATAATTGCACCAAATTTGAAAAACTTCATATTGTTGAACACAGAATGAAAATCCCTTTCGCACAAGGTGCCACACGACCCCTCATCTTTAATTTATTGAAGGGGTGTATAATTCAGAGGGGTGCAAGAAGGGGATAATATTTCATACTGTAAATTTTCAAATTGACAATAGAAATCGACTTTTTCAGGTTTTTTTAAACAAATACATAACAAATACATAATAACGCTGAAATTAACGCTGAAATGATGATAGAAAATCAGTTTTTGAATAAATCTTTCCAATCTCATGGTCATCACTTGATTCGAAGAACTTACAAGTAAAAATGCTGTTGCGTTATAACTAAGCAAAAAACAAGAACAAGATATTCAAGGATTTTCTCTAAATGTCACAATCTCTCTATGTGGTTTTACCAATGTGTAGAATGTGTTTCAAAGTGTCAACTCAGCAGCCAAAACTTACCTTCACCAGTTTGGATCCCAAATAGTGCCCGATTGTTAGGTTCATTCAACAATCATCATTTATCATTACTACTAGTAGTCTTGATTCGTGGTTATAAATACAATGGAGTAATTATCATTCTGTATTCATTCTGAACTTCCTAAAACAATAATGAACAATTCAATTCAAAGCTTAACTGTTCTGGAGTTAACGGATATCTTGTTGAACATAACCAACTGACTAGCGACTCGCCGCAGTTGATGTAGTCGTTAAATGGTGTAGAGTATTTGTAACAATACTAACCAAATCGAAATATTTTCAGAATTCCAAGACCCATTACTGTCAGTTATCAGATACGAGACTTTCATCGGAGTGATGATCATTTACGGCGAAAATTATGATTTTAACAATTCGTAAAGGCAGTTTCAAGATGGTGTTCCAAGATTGAATTAGTTTGTTGGGGCCAATGAAATGTTTCTTTTATCAAAACTCAAGTATTTGGAAGAATTTTGTAATTTGTCATCAGTATGGAAACACACTCAAATTTTCACAAAACATAGAAAGTTAAAAATAGGAAATTTAAGCAATCTAATGCACAATTTCTCTTCGTTTATCCGCCATGTCAAAGTATTTTCCCAAATGAAATATAATAAGTTTTTACAATAATTTTCGATATAGAATATTGGCATGCATAATTATGAATTTGCGATAAAAAATTATTTTATTTTGTAATATATGAAAGAACAACTACTGTCTTGGCTTTATTTCAACGCTGTCGCTGAACTGTGCAATTTTCTTAGAACATAAATAGATGAATACGTCGTAGGATAATTGATTTGTTGAAAATATGAACAGGATGTTCATAAAATCAGATAATGTTTTCCAAAAAGGAACACATGATTACTTCATGCAATAGTGGCATCGCATTCAACATTTTTTTGTCACACTTCCACGATCATCAAAAAGATCAGAAGAATAAAAAAAAAAATTCCAGAAGCAAAACATTGCCATTAGGATATGAATAGCTATCTTCCAAAAATGCTATCTGTATAAACTATAAAAAACTTACTAACTGGAGGTTGCTAACAGGAAAATATCGGTGCACATCATAAATAAAATCTCAAATATCAAATTGTAAGAACATCTTAAACTAATTGAAAAATCTCATATTCACTATGATAATTTAAGTCGAAATTGATGGAGTTAAAACACGTGGTCTCGCCCGCCATGGATCATCGAAAAACATGTTTAATCACACCATTCCACGGTAGTTTACGGCGGGCGACTCGAAAATTGTACAGGGTCACTCTCGCCCTTGTTATCAAAATTTAGTAAGTAATTGTATATCACGCTGAGATTTGCAATATCAGAACGTTTATTCATACAATTAGGTTGATTGTTTATGTGAACCATTTCTAAAAAAATATTTTAAACAGTTTGTTTTCTCTGGCCAAAATACTTGGATTATTGAAATGTTTAGATTTGTTGGTGTGCTCAGCAAGTGCACGACTATTTTTGTTTATATTGCAATTACTTCTATGAGACGTAATGCGGCCTGATAAATTTCTTTTGGGTTGTCCTATAGAGACTTTATCACAATTCAGACAGGGGATACTATATACAACATTAGTGCATTCTAATGTTGTTGGAGGAGATTTAGTTTTTGTAAATGGGGCTAAAATTATTTTTAAGTTTTTTTTTTGGCAAAACGGAAATTTTCTGATTTGAAAATGTTTATGAGTTTTGGGTGGATATAAACCCAAATGTCAACAACATTACCACCAACGTTAACATTGAAGATATTTCTCCACACCAAACATTATCAAGATATAAAACTTTACCATACATTGAAGAACTAACGCCAAAACTCAAACATTTTCAAATAAGAAAATCTCTGTTTTGCCAAAAAAAAAACTTAAAATCAATTTCAACCCTATTTACTGAAACGAAATCTTCTCGAACAACATTAGAATACTCTAATGTTATATATAGTATTCCCTGTCTGAACTGTGATAAAATCTATATAGGACAAACCAAATGAAATTTACCAGGCCGCATTACGTCTCATAAAGGTGATTGCAATTTAAACAAAAATACTTGTGCACTTGCTGGGCACACCATCAAATTTAAACATTTTTGTAATTTTAATAATCCAAGTATTTTGGCCAGAAAAACAATCTGTTTAAAATATTTTTTTAGAAATGGTTCACATAAACAATCAACCAATTTATGAATAAACGTTTGATATTGGAAATCCAGAGTGTATACAATTATACTGAATTTTAATACAATTTTCAAATCGCCCCATATACCATCGTGGAATAGTGGATTAAACATGTGATTTTCCTTCATTGGTTCGAACATCTTGTCAATTTAGTCTGACCAGTTTTACGGTCCTCTTCTCGATGATCCATGGCAGGTGAAACCACGTGTTTTAACTTCTTTCGTCAAAATTTTCAATCAGTTTAAGATGTTCTTCAATTTGATATTTAAGATTTTATTTATGATGTGCATCGATATTTCCCTGTTAGCGACCTCCAGTTGGTAAGTTTTTTATATTGTATACAAATACCATTTTTACAATGTGATTTTGTTCATTTCAGATGTCTTGATAATGAAATAAAAATTTTCGAAAGCTCAACAATTTAACAAAGAGTCTTTTTTACATTGTCCACTTCCTATTGACTGCAACCTCAAAGAAAAAATTGAATTTTGTTTTTTTTTGTATTTTATAAACTTCAAGTTTTTATATATATATATATATATATATATATATATAGTCTGAGAAATTCTTTGGGACAGCAGCAAACGCAAATGTACTCTTATAACATTATATTTCCAATATTTCGACAATGAATATTGTCATCATCAGGGAGCTACAAAGGTGAAACTACTATAGTATGTTGATAATTATAAAAATAAACTGTACTTACAATGTTAGCGAGAATGGTCGTTTTCGGTGAAATACAAAAGATGTAAAGACAGCATTAAAACATGTAAAACATGGAGCAACAATTAGATTTATGGAATAATATTTGTAATACAAAACATTACTGGTAACTTTATTAAAGCCGAAAACCATTGTGGTGAACTTTCTTTGGTTATGAATGTGAAAAGTGAGGAAAATAACAGCATCGAGGTTGGAATTTAACATAACCTAAAATGTCAACGTCAAAATTGTACAATTTTTAAGAAGAAGAAGGGACATTTGGTCTAAGCTGTCCAAATGAAGGTGGAAAACATCAATTGCAATTACTACTGAAGATGAGATTTTCTAATGGTAAAATTGGATGAATATATTTATTAGTTATTGATTTTTACAAAACTTCCATGTTAGTTTGTATTAACTAGAAAAGGAAGATGAATTATTATTGAGAGCATTCGGGTTCTTGTCCAAGATTGATAGATAAGAATAGATCTCACCTGAATGATTGAGATCTGTTCTTTTGTTTAAACAATTGTTGGATTGAGAAATAAATGCCATTTCCAAAAAGATTCGTTTCGAAGCATTCTTTTCTTTTACTAATTTTTTTTTTTTTTTTGGAATTATAATCCATATTGTGATCTTCTTTATTCACATGTTCACTGAGAGCACACCTTTCAGGGTGAAGTCTACAATCACTTTTATGGGCATTTATATGGTCTTTCAGTAACCTAGCTGTTTGACCTATATATTTATGGTTACAACTCGCACAAGGAATGCAATAAACTAGTTTTGTTTGTGAAAATAACATCACAATATGGATTATAATTCCACAAAAATTTTAGTAAAAGAAAAGAATGCTTGGAAACGAATCTTTTTGGAAATGGCATTTATTTCTCAATCCAACAATTGTTTAAACAAAAGAACAGATCTCAATCATTTAAGTGAGATCTATTCTTATCTATTAATCTTGGACAAGAACCCGAATGCTCTCAATAATAATTCATCTTCCTTTCAGTTAATACAAACTAACATGGAAGTTTTGTAAAATCAATAACTAATGAATATATTCATCCAATTTACCATTAGAAAATCTCATCTTCGTAGTAATTGCAATTGATGTTTTCCACCTTCATTTGGACAGCTAGACCAAATGTCTCTTCTCTTCTTAAAAATTGTACAATTTTGACGTTGACATTTTAGGTTATGTTGAATTCCAACCTCGATGCTGTATTTTCCCTCACTTTCACATCAACCAAGAAAGTTCACCACAATGGTTTCGGCTTTAATAAAGTTACCAGTAATGTTTTTTGTTACAAATATTATTCCATAAATCTAATTGTTGCTCCATGTTTTACATGTTTTAACGCTGTCTTTTATATCTTTTGTATTCCACCGAAAACGACCATTCTCGCTAACATTGTAAGAAAGTTTATTTTATAATTATCAACATACTATAGTAGTTTCACCTTTGTAGCTCCCTGATGATGACAATATTCATTGTCGAAATATTGGAAATATAATGTTATAAGAGTACATTTGCGTTTGCTGCTGTCCCAAAGAATTTCTCAGACTTTTTCCTAACTAGTCAGCAAAGACTACCTCTCCTCATATATATATATATATATATATATATATATATATATATATATATATATATATATATATATATATATATATATATATATATATATATATCTATCTATATATATATATATATGTATATATATATATATATATATATATATATATATATATATGCCGGAACTTTCGTTTCTTTCAGGCAATATCACCGAATAATTTTCGAAGATGTCACATTCATCTTCAATGGAATACAGTTCCACTTCCTCGTCACTCATCAATGAGTGACACAACATGAGGTGACACGATTGTTTCTTAAACATCTGTGAAAATAGCTACACAAATAAACACAGTGTTGGGTATAATTAGCAGGTACGCTAGACTGTGACTTTTTGTGTGAACCCACGCTATCCGGAGACCTACTTCTTTTTGTTTTGTGAGAGAGTTTTTGCAGCGGCATTCTCTGTCAACCTACTTGATTCCTATACAACGCAACGTTGTGAGGATTGTTGAGATGATTGATGCTGTTCTACTTCGTAACGAAATTGTTAAAAGACGGGAAGTTTACCAAATAAAAAGTAAACAATCTTTTATTTCAAGAATATTTCGGATCTTGTTATATTTAATAGGCGAACTACTTTTGAATAACTTTTTTTTGTGAGATTTTTTTCGGCGATAGACGCATTGAAATTATAATAATAATAAAAAATTATTCTTATTTTATTCTTCGATAAGAGTAAGTATATTATTATCTGAAAAATCGATTTAGAGATTGTGATACAGATGCATTGTTTGCCAGTGACAGGGCGTGAGACACGATCAAAATGTTTTTCTCCGATTGACAGCAAATATTAATTTTGCAGACACATATCAATCAGCAAAGTATTACTTTTCCTGCCTAGGCAGCAAAGTGAGGACTCTCCTGCCTAGGCAGCAAAATAATTATCCTCAATGGGAATATAACATTTGACATTTTTTGACAAAAAAAAAACATTCATTAGCAATTATTACATAATACATTTAACACAGACCAAAGTGGAGAATCCCATTGTTTTAGATAATCCAGCAAAATAAGCAAGTAATACATTCTCCGAAAAAGTCTTCGCATTTTTCTCCATGCAATAATCCATAAATCGTTTATAATTTGTTTCATATTTCATCCGAGACTTCTCCGGCAACAAATTTAACTCAATATTTTTTGCCACCTCCCTTATTTCTGGTCGCTATCACTGTCCATAATATAAATATACCAATATTTTTCCACAAAACTGTCAGAAATTTCATAAGTTGTCAAACTATAATTATTATGGACATATACGTTTCCATAGCAACCAACTATTCCAACAATTGCGATTTCTATAAAATTTTGTTTTAATTCATCACTACAGGAAAAATAAAAAGATTGTGGGAATTGTAATAATTTACAAATACAATATCCTACATATATCATTATAAACAATCGGAGAAAAAATTATATGTTCAACTCGGCAGCAAAGTAGATTGACTGCCTTAGCTGAATTCCTAGCCTCCCTACGCTCAGCTATGAACTATCAGCCGCGGCAGTCAATCTACTACTTTGCTGCCTAGTAAAACAAATAACTATTGTGTGTATATCCAATGACCCCACGCCTAAACTGTTATACATATCAAGCAGTTCTCAAACAACTGAAGAACCTACCTATTGTAAATTCCACAAAGGGAGTTATACCTTTGAGAATTGTGATAAACGATGAGATTGTTTAAATTTTTGATGTGTTATGTCATCGTGCCGTATTCATTAAAGTGAAGGGTTTCCTTCCGAATGTGATGTAGAAATATGACGTAATGCTTGAAAGTTAAAGTCAGAAGTATAAGCATTTCCTTCTTCACATATTTATGATGACTAACTTATATTTGCAAGGATATCCTCCATAGACAAGTAAATGGTACCACAGAAGTGGAAGTTAAATACGTATCCATGGCAACATCAACTTCAATTTCGGACATAAAACGTCGTTAATAATTTCTAAAAAATATTTTGATAGGGACAGCTTTTTTACTATAAAAAATAACAGAAAAACTTTCTGAAACTTTTTCCGATATTTTATATGAACTGTTCAATATTTCATTATGTTCTGGTTAATGAAACTTCGAAATGAGCGTAAATTGTCTATGTCTATGTAAAGTGTTCTCATCTCCCTGAGGTCCACCTTCGCATATTGCTCTCGCCCATCAATCGATAATTTCCTCTGTAAACCTGGTAATTTTTTTTCTGAAACTTTTCTATGTTGATAAAGATATACAGTGCGTTCATAATGTGTGGAAACGCTCCATTATCTTACGAGGTAAAGCTGGGACAGGTCGATTTTGTATTTTAGTTTTCCACCTTTTTAAAAAAAAAAAATATTTTTTCTTCACCACCTCAAAAGATATGACTTCATCGATATATTTTTTAAATTGCAAGGGTATATTTTTATATAAAAATTTTAAAGCCCATATTTTTCTGATTTCAACCATATCACATACGTCATATGTAACATTGCAATTTATAGTAGGTATATTGAGTATAAATAATAATAATAGTTTGAAAAACTTAAAAACACGCTTCAATAGAAAACAAAACTAAAAAGTTGAAAATAAATGATAGATTAAAAACTGAAGAACACGCTTTAATAAAAAACTAAACTAAAAAGTAGAAAATAATTTTAAATGAGTTTGAAATAAGAATACAGTGATTAACAACAAATTTATTTCATCGTAAAAAAGCGTGGGGTGCTTGATGTCAATTGTTGTTAATATTCCATGGACAGATATTGGTAAAAGTAGAATCATCATGAAAATATCTTAAAAAGCACCCCACGCTTTTTTACGATGAAATAAATTTGTTGTTAATCACTGTATTCTTATTTCAAACTCATTTAAAATTATTTTCTACTTTTTAGTTTAGTTTTCTATTAAAGCGTGTTCTTTAGTTCTTAAACTATCATTTATTTTCAACTTTTAGTTTTGTTTCCTATTAAAGCGTGTTTTTTAGTTTTTCAAACTCTCATTATGATTGTTTAATTTTTTTAACTATTATTCTCCAATTTTGAATAGAATCGAACCATAATCACAAAACTCGTCCGCCATTTTAGAGCCGCCATCTTGAAACCTTCAATTTTGACAAAATGATCATAATCTCCGATCCCAAAAACCCCCACATACCAATTTTGAATAGAATTGGACCATAATCACGAAAGTCGTCCGCCATTTTGGAGCCGCCATTTAGAATTTTTCAATTTTTATAAAAGAATCATAATATTGGACCCCAAAAACCCTCACATACCAATTTTGAATAGAATCGGACCATAATCACAAAACTCGTCTACCATTTTGGATCCGCCATTTCGAATTTTTCAGTTTTGACAAAAGAATCATAATCACTGACCATGAAAACCCTCAGATACCAATTTTGAAGCGAATCGGACCATAATCACAAAACTCGTACGCCATATTGGAGCCGCCTTTTTGTTTTTTTTCAAACAAAAATTTGTTAATGCATTGTCACCGAAGTTATGTACACCTGCCAAATTTCAAATCATTCGTACGTCTGGAAGTGGGTCAAAATCGCGCCCAAAGGAGTCGGTTACAAACAAACATACGGTTACAAACATACAAGTGAAGCTAATATAAAGCGTGTAAAAACCAGTGTTTATATTTCTTACATTTTTTTTCATTATTCATTTTGCAATGAAAACCTGAGAATTACTCAGTAGTTATTACGAGTATATTGCCAAACTTGAGTAGGCTATGAAAATATCTGAAAGCTCTTAGCAACCAGAAAATAAGTTCATAGTTACCATTGCATATGTCGATACTAAATTGATTTGTTGTGTAGCAAATCGATTAATAAGTCTTCAATGACACCTTTCTGAAAAATATTAACCTGAAAGAAATTATTTGGAATTACGATGGTGCTGTCAGAAAAACAGCGAATAGAAGGGATAATGATCCTAGGTTACGGTGATCGTCAAAGAAGTATGGCAGAAGTAGGCGACATCTTCAAAGAAACATATCCTGATCGAGAACCGATAAGCAAATCGACGGTAAGCAAAATATTACATAAATTTGATGAGATTGGCAATGTTAGGGATGAGCCTAAGAGTGGTAGGCCTACCGTTGTCGAAGACACTCGATTGAATATACTACTTCGAATTGAAATCTGTCGTGGTGCTGTGCAGAAACTTGTAAAAAAAGCTAAATTACATCCATATAAAGTTAAACTTATACATGAACTCAATGAAAACGACTTCCTCAGAAGCACGGAGTTTTGTGAAATTATGCAAGAAGTGTGTAATCAAAAAAAGGCTTTGAATTCAATGTCTTATTTTCTGGCGAATCAACTTTTTGTATAAATGGTACCGCAAATACGCAAAATTGTCGTTATTGGGCCACCCAATTGGACGATGAAAGCTTATACCCAATATCCCCAAAAAGTAACTGTGTGGGCTGGAATTCCTAGGAGTACCCTTGTAGGACCATATTTTTTTACGGTACTGTGACGGGTGTAAATTATTCGGAAATGTTATGAACTTATGTAGTTCCATATTCAACTGTAACATTTCCCGACATTAATCAACCTGGTCGAATAGTTTATACTATTTGATTCCATCAGGATGGAGCAGGTCCACATTATTCCCGAGTGGTTAGAGATTTTCTCAATGAAACCTTTCCCAATCGCTGGATTGGACAACGCGATAAGATTGAATGGCCTGCTAGGTCCCCAGATTCAACCCTTTTCTCTGGGGTTACTTAAAACGTAAAGTGTACTTGAATCGACCTACCAATTTGGAAGACCTTAAAGAGAGAATTCGAACTGAAATTCAACGAATAACACCAGAGATGATGTCAAACGTAACCCAAGAATTTATCAGAAGTTCTGGATATAATCAACTAACCTAAGGAGCTCAGTTCGAGCAATTGTTGTACGTTTGTTATTTGTTCATTTTAACTACTTACTCATGATAATTTCATTGCAAAATAATTAATGAAATGAATGTTGAGAAATATGAACACTGGTTTCCTTTATACTCAGTATACTGTAACTTGAAGTGTAACATATTACGTATGTGGTATGGTTGAACTCAGAAAAATATGAGATTTAAATTTTTTATATAAAAATATATTGTATTCGATTCAAAAAAACGATGACGTCATATCTTGTAAGGTTTAGGGAAAAAAATAAATTTTTTGAAAAAAAAAAAGTTGAGAGGTGTCAAGCGACACCCAGATGGAACGAAGTTCCTCTCGATTAATTAGTGAAGGAATTGTAATAAATATTTTTTTTTAAGTTGTAATATTTTTTTCATTATTAACAAATATAATGTAATATAAACTTAATCAGTAGGCTCAATTTTAGTACATACGCATTGATATTGTAATATTAAAATATAATTTGCTTTTAAATTTATTAAAGTTATGACGCGTACACTTGCTAAACACACAATAATGGAGAGATTATAACGCGTATGACTTGGTTAGCACAATAGTAAAGAGAGGTTATAATGCGTACTTGCTAAAAATACATAAGCATTTATTATTGTCTGTATAAAATCACTACTTACCTAACTCCATCAGCAATATCCGGAACTTGTGCAGAAACACTGTCAGGATTCATTATTGTTATTATTTTTTATTATTTATTATGTACAAAAAACCTGTATACACTGAACAAAAATAATCGTCGCGACACCACACTGTTCAATGCGAAATAGGAAGACGAAACGAAAATAACTGGCTTGCTTTCTATGAGAGAGAGAGACAGACAGAGAAACACGCGCACGCCACACGGCTTACAACTGCAGCAAAAAGTGTCGTTACAAGTTTTGGTCTTAATTTATTCCGTCTAGCCCCCTTTCGCAACGCGCGATAAGGAACTTCGTTCCAAAAAGTTGGAAAACTAAAATACAAAATCGACCTGTACGAACTTTGCCTCCGAAAATGATTAACTCGTAAGATAACGGAGCGTTTCCACACTTTATGAACGCATTGTATATTGATTAAGTTCATCAGGTAATATTGTTATCCTTTCAATTGGTAATGTAATAGTTTGTGCTGTAACCTCAACTGAAGGTTTTTTACAAGTAAAAGTAGCAAAGATATGTTTAACTTTACTATTAATAATTTGTATTTTTCGATTATACATCTCCACTTTTCATTTGATTGCACTGATGATAAGGGTAATGGCCAGTGTTGTCCAGCCGTATTTACCAAATGTGTCTGTAATTTTCATATTACCCGCATTTTTAAAATGGCTGATGCGCTCTCGCGTGAAAAGGCATGTACAGAGGCTCTTGAGCTAGTGTGCCTGAAAGCGGAGCGTTTATATAGTTCATAATGTTAGCCCTAAGGGTTTTCGAAATAACGCTAAGACATTGATATATAGAGGATAAGTATTCAGTTTCAATATCAATCCGATACAAACTAATGGTCGGTCATTTTGATCAGTTTTAATAACAAACGCTCAGAGCCGGATTGAGAGGGGGGCAAACGGGGCTGCAGCCCCGGGGCCTCCACAAGAGAGGGGCCTCCACAATATAAATTTTTAGGTAAAATTTCCTAACAAATATCGAAGGATATGCAAAATTATATATAAAAAATCTGACAACGAAAGAGCAGTTCTCCCACTTTTTCCTCTCATTTTTCGTTTTAAACATTCAAAAACATGTTTCTTATTCTTGTCAAAATCCATGGTTAATATTAATCTTCGATCTGATGAATCATGTGTATATGCGAGAAACAATCACCAAGTAAAACATCATGCTATTATACAAAATATTATATCGTATCGAAAGTAGCTGTAAAAACAAGAACATTGGAATTCGAATGACACAAGCGATCTAGATACACAATGAAATTCAATAATCATAAGCAAAAGAAAATAATATTTCAATTTATGAATATGATTGCATCAAATTATTTATAAGAGCCCTGTGCGCATTCCATAAAAGAACAAAAGTTCAAATTCTGTTGACTATTTTTCTGCCGATTCTACAAATACTCTGCCCGTCTATAGCTGTTTTTCCTATTTAGTGGCGTTGACAAGTGTCCGCTGAGTGGCGCGCTTGTAACAGAGAAATCCCCGAAATCTGAAAGTGTGAGTCTAAGAGAAAGATGACATTCCGCAACAAATGTAAGTCCTTCTGAAAAGGACTATCTATCTATCTATCTAAGTTGTTCTACTATCAAATTCTTGGAAATCAAAATTTCAGAGCCACATTCTCAAACATTGAAATTACAGTGATTATTTTTTGACATTGCTAGAAACCAATGGAAACGTTCAATTCAAATGATTCATATACGTTTTGGCCAATCAATAGTGGGAATATTCTACCTAGAAAATTGTCGCGGGAATAATTTGAGGTATTTTGTTTTTATTGTCTGACAACCTATATTTTTAATTTGACGTCTGTCATCAATTCGCATGAAAAGTGTGAGATGAATCAAATCCGGCTTAGTACATTATATAATTTTGCAAGGAAATGTGTTTATGATCGTAACATGAAAAAATAATCTTAAGAATACCACACGAGAGTTCGATATAGTAGAAAATAATTATCTAGATTTCTTTCCCAAACTTGTTGGCAATAGCCACTCGAGCCAGTTGGTCTCTCTTGTCTATTGCCTGGCAACAACTTTTCAAAAATCTGTCGAATTATTTTCACTCTCTTGTGATATTACAACTGAGAATGTGATGATGTCAAATTGCACTGGAAAGCGCTCATTTTCCAAAATGAAAAAAATTGGCTAATTACGATGAGACAAAGCCGCCTATCAAAGTTATCGCTTCTTAGCATTGAGAATGATTTTCTCCGGATGCTGGATTTGACCGAAATCATCAATGATTTTTCGTCGAAAAAAGCTCGCAAGAATCCCTTTGTTTACGCTGTAATTTAATTTATTTCTTGTATTTTATTATACCTACATATGCTCGTGTCGAAATAATTTGATTTGTTCCGCAATAAATAAAAAAATAAAAATCTTGTTTGAAAAATAACTAGGGGCCTCCACTCCTTTGTTGCCCCAGGGTCTCCACACCTTTTAATCCGGCCCTGCAAACGCTCAAGAGTTTTGGACAAAAATATAGGCTTACCTCTCTAGGATTAGAAACTACCAACACCCTCGCATATTCCATCCTGAATCCATTGTAGTTCCTTCTGAACGATTGTTTCAAAGAAAATCGACCTCATTCGAAACTAATACGTATCATTCAACAATAAATAATATCTGTGAACCGAAACACGTACGCTCCTAATGCATAAGTAATTACAGTATAAAAGTAGAAACATTTCATAGTATTTGACCATGCAGGATAGTACTTTGATGTTCAAGCATTATGAATAACAAAAAAATGGAGTTTGTTTTGTGGTATTATACGGAATTGCGGTTATTGTTACAATGACAGAGTAATTTTATGAATACAATGAGTTGCATCGAATTGTTAAACAACAATTATGCTAAAAAACATATCTCATCGCGTGGTTATTTTTTCATGATTATACAGGAAATTTAATAATCACAATTTTAGCGATTAGTGATGGATAATGATAAATTATCATTAATATATATATCTGAGATTTCAAACTGAACAAATTCAGTATGAAATCGCACTGAAATAAAATTCAGAGAATCGCATGGAAGCTTTTATAATCTTATACTCCGAACTCTACGACTATTATTACCTAAGCTATGCTTGTTTTGTTTCTCGTGCCACATGAAGCTTCAATCTTATGAACTCGAAAACGCATAGTATGAGGCGGGAAATAATATGAAAAATCATAATTCCGAGAAAAATAACTTACCAATTTGGAAGTCATAATATCTTCTGGTTCTGGTATCAGAACAGCAGTTGTGATACTTAATTCGTAGTCTTCTCCTTCTTGTGGCATTATCAACCTATTGTGGCCTCCCTACTGATTTCTCAATTCCGCATTCTTTCCTCAACGTTTCGAAACCTAGAACCAGTATCTGATTGTTCAAGAATAGTCCAATATTTTTTAAAACCAGACGAAGATGAGAAAGGAAGAGTGAAAACACACTAATATGGCTGACTACACGTATAATGTGAGTGCGTCAGAAAATTATTCATACAGACAGAATAAGTCTGATCGAAAACAATTCCATTCGTAGTTTATTCTTACGCGCCATCGTTTCTACATAACTGGACTGCAGATATTTCGTATAATTTTTTGTTCCAACGTCCTCAACAGGCCATCCTTTCTTATTAGGACACAAGACTAGCTTCCGCGTATTATAATTAAACCTTCCATATTGTATGTAAACTATTTGGATTCCATTATTGGCACTGAAGATTATAAGCCTATACATTTCATTAGTAATATGCGCTTCAAATACTAAACGTTCCAAATTCATCGAAAAAATTTAGATTAATTTGTATTCAATTACAGAAACTTATTCTTCAGTTTTGAGAAATAATTATCGTTAGAAAAATATGGCTGATTCTGAAGTCAGTCGGAATTGTCGAAAACAGTCTTTCCAATTCACAGAATGAGGTTAGATTTTCGAGAAAAATTGCTTCATAAATCCCTCTCTTGGAAATCGATTTGCCAAAAACTATCTTCTAAATTGATTGATTGGTTTTGAAAATAAATCCTCATCAATTTACGATCATTTTCAAGAAGTCGAAGTTTTCATCAGTCGTGTAAAAAACGTGTAAAATAGTTAATTTGATTGTTAATTTGACACTTCTTGGTCTCTTTACTTTCATTCCAAAATCATGATGTACAGGGATATGAAACAAAAAAAATCGATCAATCAAGCTAACGAACCATTGACAGAAAAAATTTAAGTTATTCTCATTGGAAACAAAAACAGCATTTCTTTTTTACTCGACTGCGCGAGGCAAAGGAGGGTAATGTGTTTATCATGTTGTATGTTTGTTCCTTCGTGTGTCTGGAGATCAAACGCGTGGGGTGAAGATTCTCACGTCAATCGAATTGTCTCAATCTTGCGAGTGTCATTAAAGACATGACAGTAATAAAATTTCAATATGGCGACAACTAGACGCCATATTGTAAATAAAGACATGACAGAAATAATCAAAATTCAAAATGGCGACAACCAGACGCCATATTAATAAAGACAAAATAATCAATAAAAAATGGCGACAACCAGACCCATATTTAAAATTTGGCAAAATTCAATATGGCGACAACCAGACCCCATAATGTGAAAAAGTTATAACAGCGTATAGTTCGGTAGATCAGTAATTGGTTGATTTGCTCGTTAGTTGGTTTATTTCGGTTTCAGTTACTATTTCGTTTTCGTTACATTTTAAATATACTAGCACTTAAATATTTCAATAGAAACTTGATTAAGTACAGTCAAACTCGGCTATAACGAACGGTTTAATGACTAGAAATGGTTCTTTATAAAGGGTATTCGCTATGCAGAAAATATGCAGTACTTACATCCTGGTAGACTTTTTTTCGCGTAAATTGACGACACTGTTCATTTTTTGAGACTATAATTCCAACAAATTTGTGCATTTGCGCACCCACTGTCAAATTTTCAAATTATTTCCAGCTCAAACACATACTAACACTACGCCACAGTTTATAGCTAAAGAAGCAGTTCGCTCACAGGTAACATTCATAGCTCGTGTCTCGACAACTATGGATGTGTTGACGGAGATGTCTCTAAATTCAAACGCTAAATGTTACAAATGCAACCGAAAATGTGTAAATAGTGTTAAATGCATACACTGTATGTCATTATTACATTTTGAGTGTGCAAACATCGAAGAAAATACTAATATTAGTTATTTTAAAAGTGAAGACTGTGAACTTCCAGACGCAGCATTCTACGATGCTATGGATGAAAATTCAAATGGTAAGACAGACTCCAAAATGCTGAGATACGTTATTAAGCAAAAAGACATATTAATCAAATAATTGCGTGATAAAATTCTGATATTAAATCAACATATTGACTTAATGAAACAAATAAATTTTTCAAATATACGCACCGATTCAGATACATCCGAAACTCGAACAAACAGCAAAAAAGTTAGCACAGTAAAAAACGATATTCATGTATCGGAAACTAGCAAGATAAAAACTGGGAATACTTCTCCACCAAAAACGAGTCATATAAAAAATGGGAATGCCGGTGAGAGGTCCAAAACAATGATAAGTCATAAAATAAATTCAAAACAACTATCAGCTGATTTGATGGAGATTGAAAATCGAGGAAATGCAATGAAATGATCAACTTAGATCCTGTTACAAAAAATGGAGAAAGTATGAAGAAGCCCACTGATCAAAATAATGAGTGGAAAACCGTAAAAAATCGGAAAAATACAAATAACTATAGAATAATAGGAAACAATACTAATTTGGCTGTAAAGGGTGTCCCAAAACTCGTAACTCTTCACGTCTACAGAGTTGACAAGGGGACCACAGTCAATGACCTGCATACATTGCTACAGAAGAAATTTAGGGAAGTGGTTTGTGAGGCACTAACTCCCAAGTTTCCAGAAATGTATGCATCTTTCAAAGTCAAAATACTGGAGGAAAATTTTGAGAAGGCGATGGATCCCAACATATGGCCTGCAGGTGCTTGTGTCAGCAAGTTTTTTCACTGGAGACCCAAGACGGTGACCCAAGGATGAGTAATGACTTGTCGGATATATACACTTTGGACTTAAAAAATGAAGAAAATTATTGTGTGGAAAATGAAGTCAGTCTATTGCACGTCAATATTCAATCTATCAAAAATAAAACAAATTCTTTATCTCATGTCTTATACGATAGTAATATAACAATACTTTGTCTAAGTGAACATTGGCTCACAAGGAAAAGTTACAAACAATTCAGTTTAACAATCATTTATTGGTTTCCCACTTTTGTAGAGAGATAGATGTCCATGGCGGAGTAGCAATATATGTTGATAAATCTTTGAAAACAAAACCTGTTAATCTCGACTCTTTTCACATGGAATTGCAATGTGAGGTTTGTGGAGTGGAACTCTTAGATATGAATATTGTTATTATTACCGTCTATAGATCCCCGTCACTTGGAAATATCGATATCTTTATGGATAAAATGGAAGAGCTGATTAGCCTTTTAAATAGTAGACATAAAAAAATTATTATTACTGGTGATTTTAATATTCATTTCGAAAATAGTAATACAAATCACTGTAGATTTATGGATTTGATCACAACTTATGGCTACACAAAATTAATAAATGAAATCACCAGAATTGATCCGGTGAGTGGTAGAGGTTCTTGCATTGACAATATACTAGTTAACTTCGAAAATGAAATAAGCGATTATGGAGTGGTAGATATTTGTATATCTGATCATCGTGCACAGTTCATCAAACTCTGCAAACAATTTAAGACTCAAACACATTCCATTGCACGCCGTATCTTCGCGGATAATTTATATAATTTTAAACATGACTTCGATATCACAAACTGGCAAACTATAATGGCAGCCGATGACAAAGAAAATGTGAGATTACTGTCCGAATACCTAACTGACACTTTGGCACACTATATTAACAAACACTTTCCTCTAAAAAACAAAAAAATTAATCACAAAAAACTAGTGGTATAAATTTTTTCAACGACCATCTCAAATTTTAAAAACCAACAGGGAATCCTCAAATTCCATTGATGACAAGAATATTTCTGAAAATTATAATAAATCATACAAAAATGCCCTGATCGAAGCTAAAAGGAATGCTTACGACAATTTTATAATAAACTCCGAAAACAAATGTAGAGAGACTTGGAAACTGATGAACAGAGAACGAAGATTAACACAAATGCACCAAAAATCCAGCAATATTATTGATAGTCTACCCATTACTACTGTTTCCGCTGATGACTTTTTGAAAAGTCTTCCTAAAACAGACTCTTCGTTTTTCTTTCTACCCACTACCCCAAATGAAATTATCGAAGTTATAAATAACTTAAAAAACACAAATACTCTTGACATGTTTGATCTGAACAGTACAATAATTAAGGAAATCAAAACCAAAATTGCCGAACCACTCACTGAGCTTTGCAATATGTGTTTCCTTCAAGGAGTTTTCCCGGATATTTTATAATTTTCCAAAGTTATACGTATTTGCAAGAGTGGTGACACTGAGTCACCTGAAAACTTTAGGCCAATTTCTATCATACCAATACTAGGTAAAATAATTGAATATATTGTCAAAAATAGAATAATTAGGTATTCTGAGGTGAATCAACTCCTGAACACGAGACAATTTGGATTCCGTAAAAGTCGTTCCACTATTGAGGCGATCAATAAGATGATAAAGGATATAGTGGATGGTTTTGAAAACGGAAATCACACATGTGCAACACTAATAGATCTAAGCAAAGCTTTTGACTGCATCTCACATCAGGTATTATTTGATAAGCTGGAGCACTATGGTATTCGAGGAGTAGCCTTAGACTTTTTCAAATCCTACTTATCAAATAGATACATGTCAATATACTAAAATAATAAAAATTCATACACTGCTCAAATCGCGCATGGGTTACCGCAGGGTTCTGTATTAGGTCCACTCCTGTTTATTATCTATATAAATGATATATTCGATCATATGAACTTTATCAACTGCATACTGTTTGCTGACGATGCAACTCTTTATCACTCAGACAGTAATCTGAACGATTTGAATCAAGTATTAGCTCAGATCTTTCCCGCAATCAAGCAGTGGCTAACTCCTAATACCCTGAAGTGTAACGAAAACAAAACGGAATCTATTACTTTCTCAACAAAAAATATTGTCAATCATGAGAAATCAGTAAAACTCCTTGGCATCCATATTGATCAATCCTTGAAATGGTCAAATCATACCGAAGTGCTGTGTAAAAAATTGTCGACACAAACTTTTCTATTAAGGAAAATCAGCTCTTACATAAGTCCTGGGGTACTACGCACAGCCTATTTCGCGCTTTTTCATACTCACCTATCATATGGTACATATATATCTATGGGGCAACTCCCCTTCCTAAAATCGGGTTTTTCTGATGCAGAAACGGGCAATTAGGATAATTGCAAATGCAAATTATAGGGACTCTTGTAGACCCCTATTTCCAAGCCTACATATTATGACTCTTCCTGCCGTGTACATCTATCAGTCTCTTGTAGAAATACACAAAAATACACAACCTTGTTGATAAATTATATAGATTGGAAATTTTAGCTAAAAATAGTTCGGACATAAAACTTTATAATAAACTGCCAGAGGAAACCAGAAACCTCTCAATTTATAAATTCAAGAAAATAATCAACAGAGTACTTTCCACAAATACTATATATAATCTACATGATTACTTCAGTTTACCAAACTCCCTTTTCCACACATAGATTTTAACTATTTGGGTTATTATACTTTCATATATTTATTCAAACCTCATTGTGTTATATATTATTGTGTACATCTTTTTTTTTGTGTTTTCTAGTATGAGTATGTGAGTGTATGTGTTCACATTGACCTGTATGGACATATGATTGTGAGTCTTAGACATGTATATTTTTTTTCAATGACTTGTGTAAAGATTTTTATAATCAGCTGCACCAACTAAACTCTACTCTACTCTTCTCCAGGGAAACAATTCAGGATGCGCAGAAGACTGTACGCGGTTATCAATCTTCGAAGTATCCGAAAAATGTCCGTATTAGTATAGTTTTCCCAATATCAATTGCAGAAGCATAAAAAAGTCTTGCGGCGAAATCCTGTGAGCCGCAGTGGCGGAGATAACTAATTTCATTTGGATATTTTAAAATTTTAAAAATACTTCATAAGTAATGAAAAATGAAAAAAAATTGAAGACAAGCTTTCATTTATACAAATACATTAAGAAAGAAAAATAATTTCTTTCATTGTTTGATGTAGGTTATTATTATATCCTGAAACGTATTTCGATCGGCACACACCAAGACCATAGACGCTACTGGTTTTTGATCTTTCAGAGCTATTAAAACACAATTATAACGCGTGAGTTATGACCTCCCATCGTATAGACACACCTGCCAGCATGATGTCCGACTTCATTGGCCCAGACGAATCGGTTGTACAACAGACAGCCGTCACTCAAGTCCACGTTGACTATCGGCTCTTTTGCTCTACCGTTTGCCGTTGGCGAATGTTTAGGAGTAGTACAGATTATTTTTCGTTCCGTTTCTTCGCATATACGCTCGTGACTGAAATTATCCATCTACTTTGTTGTTGTAGTATATTCATTTGTTATTAGTAACATCGTTCATATACTTTTGCTAGTGTATGATTCAGTACATATGGTGAGAGTTTGTATCTATTTGTTGTATTGGCTATGTGCACGATAGTGACAAACGCAACATTTCGGGAATCGGGAATTATTTTTGATAATTTCTATCAAAATCAAGTAAATGAAATATTGTCGATATCTGAGAGCAATTTATAATATTTGTGAGTGACAGGTAATGCATGAGCTTCAGCACATTTGAGAAATGTTGAAGAACTGAGAATTAACGGCCAAAGTTATTCAATACAAGCAAGTCCATAATATTAGACAAACATCATATACGAATGTGAGTACCCTGCGTTGTTGTGTTGAGTAAGATTAATTTCAGTAACTTTTCCAGTTATTGGTTGATTTGGTGATACTACTGTTTTTCTCCTTGCCATAAATCGTTTGTACAAACGTGTGAACTCATAATATCGCGCAAATATAACAACGAATTTAACGTGGAATTATCAAAACAAATTCGGCAGTCCCGATGATGTTTCACATTTCTGCCAAAGCGTGCGCTGCGATCCATTTGACTGTCCCCACCAAGCACTTCGCACGTAGCCAATACCTGAGTATTATATAACTCACAATGTTACGAGCTCGAAAACGTCGTCGGTCGCAAATCTTTCTCGTTATACCAAAAAAGCCCTACAAGAAAGTGCACGTCGCGAAACTCAGTCTTCCGCATCGCGACAGTCACGATTGCAACACGTTAGAGATCAAATTCGTCTTAGTTATCATAGCCAATCACTCACAAAAAATTGACCGTCTTATAATCGTAACTAAAAAATATAAAATAAAAAAATGGAAATTTAAATAATGACATTAGATCATTACCGTCTTATAATCCCAACTAAAAAGTCTGAAATAAAAAAGTTTATTTAAAAAATCAAAAACCCAACTGCGTAAAAAGTGTACTTCAAAAGAGATGGAAACAAGATGACCAGAAAATATTGTCAGTAAATTATGTTTTAAGAGGTTAACTATTATATTTGATACTGTAAACAATCTCGCGCAGTCGGAGGCAATAATATATCTTCATTGTTAATTTGAAGAAGATGACTCTTAAAACATAATTTTCTGACAATATTTTCTGCTCATATCGTTTCCGTCTTTTTTAAAGTATACTTTTTACGCAGTTGGGTTTTTTGATTTTTTAAATTAACTTTTTTATATCATCTTTTATCTCTACCATCAAAAGTTGATTTTCTATATAATCTGCCTCAAATCAAAAGAAAGAAGTATAAACAGCACACAAGAATATACACAGTACATAGACAACGTCTACGAACGAGCTGATGGCAATTTTGTGAATCATTTGTGGAGTTTTGCGGGAAACTACATAAGCTCAAACCTCAAAAATGAATACGAATTATTATATTTCTAGTTTCTATTATTTGAAAAATAGAATATATTTTTTAATTTAATGTTCATTGTTACTGAACATCAATACTGCAAACAGCGACTTTACCCTCCGTTCTTTCAGCCACCATTGCCCCGGAAAACGATAAAAACTGAGCTCAAGATTTTTAAACTCAGAATTTGAGCAACCAACGACGCTACAAATTCTTTTTGATCCATTTTTTTCACAAAAACTGCACTGGAGTCCATGCAGGCTAGACGACAAGCTAGAGTGCATTCCCTATTGGGACAGCATGTTTTTCCTTCCCCCACTTAATGAACAATTCCTCACGAAGATGTCCGAAGCGAAGCTATTACGAGTAATTCCATAGGCGTACCCAATGATTTAGTAAAAGCGTTAAACAGACGTCTCCTGAATTTGATAGCATTCGCCATAATTTCTTTTTCCGCTATGGAAAAGTATTCACCCCAGACACCAGGGCAGTTTTGCAAGGTAACACTAAACTAGATATCCACTTATTAACCTGACAAACGTCATTAACAAGACAACCGCTCCATGTCATGATACTGTTGTATACGATGACAATCGTGTCTAATCGTGTTTTCCCCCTCTCTACCTACCATTGTGCTGTCTCAATACTGAATTCGCGTTACCCCAAAATTCAATAATATCACCGAACGGTGGCGCTGTCAACATACTTCGACCTCCTATTTCTCGCAAAGTTTTTCGAACTTGATCTTTTTTGACCAATGTCAAAAGAGTTCTGTCAAAAAGTTGATGATACATTGTCTTGTTCATTCGATGTATGGAGTGTTGTCCATTCATTATCGTTCTGCCAAATGCAAAATATTCTTTCAGTAAGGGTTTCGACGTATGATCCATATAAGAAGAATTTGTTGATATGCAGTTTTCACCAGATAGTAGAATAAGGCCGATTCTTTCAGTTTTCTCCTCTTGTTATGGAGTTTTTTGGCTAGAATTGTCGTTTCATTTCATTCTACCATATGTGAATATCTGATCGCCATTAGATTTCAAATGATGATTTTGAACCTGTGATTTGTCGATTTTTAATATAATCTTGATGATTGTCCTGTAGCACTTTTAACTTCGTATAAATTCCCTGGTCCATTTAATTCTGTTTCTCGATTGTGGAAGATTATAATCCCAAAGGAAGTGTCAAGAATGAGTATTCCTCCACAAAAAATTAACTTCCAATAAGGTTAGTCCAATTAAAATGAGTACCCTTCAAATCGAGTTTTGTTTGAAATTCCTGAATTTTCTATATATGTTTTTCATGAGCTTTTCGTAATTATCTGTAGAATTTAAAGCGGTTCCACCCCCCGGCAAGGAATTAATAATAATAATAATAAACATATTATGTTTTTATATAATTTTCATATAATTCCAAAACGATAAGAGAAAGTAGAAAAAAGTCAGGTAAATACAAATTGCAGAGCAAATTTCACATAAAATTACTTTCCTTACTTTTTCCCATTTCCAAAATCATCGAAAATTGGAGGTTCTAAAGTCAGGCGATCAAAATACAAAAAAGTCAAATCAACTAGAATAATGAATATTTTTTTATAGAAATATTTCTATTGTTTATTAATAATGAGTAATAATTCAGATCAACAACTACGTTGAATTCATTATTATTAACTTGGAACATATGTCTCAGAAATTAAAAAAAAATCGAATCGATCGGTATAGAAAAAAATTCAATCAAATTAATCATTAAAATCGACGATTAATAAGTTTAAGTTGTTTATTAAAATTGAAAAAATATCGATTTATTTTTATAGTTGCTATGATTTGAAGAAAAGTTTTATCCCCTGATCTTAGAACCTCCCTAATGTTGTTAATGTTCGAATTATAAAAAACAGGTTTATTTAATATCTTTGCCAGTGGGGTGAAAACACGTCAAACTTCACAAATACGAATTGCTCATAAAAAACATATAGAAAGTGATTTTGACCAAAGGGGATTTTAATTGGAGTAGAAACAATGTACAGCCATACGAAATCCAGCCATTCGTCCTTTAAACTTGTTGATTACATAATCATAAAAATAAGATATGGATTAGCTTCAATTGGATATTTTCAATAGTTTCAACTCAAATATTGAGTTCACGTAAGAAAAAGATAAAGAAAGCAAACTGGAGTACCAGGTCATAAGACATGAAAATGATTAATACAGCCCCTAACGTTATTTCAAAAACCATCACACTTAGTTAAAATAGTTTCTATTCGGAAATTTCAGTTGAAAATAACGACTATCTCACAAACCTATTAAACGTCGAACAATGGATAGGCAGACAATATTTCCCAAAGTAATTTGTAGAAAACTTATACTGACCAGGTTGCTTTCTATAATTTGGCAACTACAGGAAAATTATTCTCCCAGTTGAAAAATAAGAATTCGCTGCGAATGTGGAAAATATTATATCAGTAGGTCAAACTAAATAATAATTAAAAACTAGACACTAACAACATGAATACGATTGCTATGGAAAGAATAGAATTAAAAAAAAAAAATCCCCTGCTGTGGTGGTCCATGATGATTGCGTGAACCTAAAAATTTGACGAAAATATGCACGCATATTCCAGTATCTATATAGGTAGCACCCGAATGATTGTGGGTGGTCAGTTGTTCGTTTACCATAAACGGTTTTGGATTCTTATGTGTCTATTTGTATTTCTTTTGAAGATTTAAACATGTAACTTGTTCCGATGTTTCTATGATACTCTTAATAGGAGTCTGTATCGCATACCACTTTCCAGCAATTATCTGTTGAGTTGAATTCAGAAGGAAAAAACTAGTTTTGATAGTGGGTTGAAGATATAGTTCTTATTTTTTTTCCTCAACTATATATGATTATTTGTCATTTCAGTTCTGGAACACGAATGAAATTATTTCAAAACTTTAGGAATATAAAAATTCTATGACTTCTTGCTCCCGTTAGGTGAAACAATAATTATAATAATCAGTCATTCAGCAGGATTATTGCTGATTTCATTGCAAAATATTAACGTTGTTCTTCTGAAGGAATAAAAAGTATTCTTCGGTGAATATGCCGAAATGATCTGGTGAACCATATAAATAATTTATTTTATGAAAATGTATTACAAAAAACTAATCAAGAAAATAGAATGGTTATTAAAAAAATCTTTTTGGTACTTATTCAAAGGCGCTAAATAGTAATAAATAATTGCTTTGGATGTGTGACGTAGGTTATTCTGAGAGTTATAGATTCAAGAGCTTGTCGCGCAAAGATTTCAGTTCGAATACAAATGCGACAAGCTTCTGAATCTTTAACTAAGGGAATAACCTACGTCGCACATCCGAAGCAATGATTTTTTACTTCTTAGCGAATTTGAATAAAAACTTATGTTTGAAAGGTTTTTTTTTTATTAATTATTATTTTTTGTGCTTTTTAGTGTGTACGCCTTAATCTATGCATCGTCATTATGATGCTTTTTTCCTGTAAGTTCTGAGCTATATAGTTCTTCAATGAGGAGACCACCTAAAGATCAACTCGTCCGCTATCCTGGAGCTGCCATCCTAAATTTATAAATTCTGACAGAAAATCAATAATCTCCGTCTCCAAAAACCCCGACATACCAGTTTTGAATAGAAACTGTTCATTAACACAAAACTTGTCCACCATCTTGGAGCCGCCTTCTTGAATTCATGAATTTTGACAATAAATTCATAATCTCCGACCCCAAAAACCACCACATACCAATTTTGAATAGAATGGGACCATAATCACAGAGATCGTCCACCATAATGGAGCCGCCGTTTTGATTTTATTAATTTTGACAAAGAACTCATGATCCGTTGTTCTGTATAACTCCATCAGCCAAAATATGAAAAGCTTATGCTTCACAAATTCCCGACGTAAACCTAAACAATATCTCCGGGATGAACAGCGATAGTCCCATTTTGGCAATTCATGGTACCAGATTATCTCCTCTTACTTTTTTTTTCTGTATTTTTCTCTACTTATTATTTTTATCCTATTTTTATATTTTATCACAGATCATTTATTATTATTATTCATATCATTACTATGAATATTATTTTTTATTATCATTGTTATTATAAATGTACATGACATTGTAATTTGAATCACACTTGGTTGAGTGGAAGAATAGCTATGAGCTGAACTCCGCCAAGTAAAATAAAGTCCATTTATTATTATTATTATTATTATTATCTTCGTCCCCGAAAACTACCGCATACCAATTTTGAATCGAATCGGATCATCATTACAAAACTTGTCCGCCATCCTGAATTTGTTAATTTAGAATAAAAATTCATAATCTCCGACCCCAAAAATCCCCACATACCAATTTTGAGTCGAATCGGACCATAAACACAAATCTCGTCCGCCATCTTGAAGCCGCCATTTTCTTTAATCTTAAAAAAATTCCATAATGCATTGTCACGGGAACTATGAACACCTGCCAAATTTCACATTAATCGGGCAACTATAAGTGGGCCAAATTTAAGATTTGATTACAGACACCAGGACAGGTGAAACTAAATAAAAGCTTGTAATAAAGTGCAGGCTCTTTGAAATATTGCAGTTGAGGCAATTACTATCAATCTTATTCCAATTCCGAAATCATTTTTGGCAGGCTTAATAAATCACCATCTCCATGTTCACCTGTGAGGAAATAGTTATTTCCATGTTACTTGAATTATTATCTAATGTATATTTGAACTTTTTGGGGTATACTTGCATAAAAGTCATAGATTCTAAAATGCCCAAAACTAGATTCCTCTAGAAAAAATTATTGATTCGATAGTTTTAGTTTTCTTCTTCAATGAATGATTCGACATCATGCTACTCAAATAGCATCCTTAACTGTATTGGGTTTATCCTAATTGAAAAAGTTTATTGAACAGTTTATTTACCCAATTTCATAGGCATTGACAGGAAAGAGGGGGCCATGAACTATTAGTTTCTCCCAGTTCGAAAGAGATACAACCATGCATAATTGATAATATCCAAGTTGTAATCATTACGTTCTTTACAGAAAACGGACTTCCAAGGAGACTCAGAACGGCCTATACTAATACTCAATTGTTAGAACTAGAAAAAGAATTCCATTTCAACAAATATCTGTGCCGACCGAGGAGAATCGAGATTGCGGCTTCGCTGGATTTGACCGAAAGACAGGTAAGCTGTCAGATATAACCTGTTATTTTACACTTTATAAATGAGAGAATGGATTTTCATTATGCGTCATTAACACGATCATTAATCACAAAAATCGAAGCAATCCATGGGACATTGACAAAACGCTTCAATAACAAGTAGGCGCCTAGTCTAGATGGTATAGTGAAGTTAGAACCCAGTTATACTGAATAGACTGTCATTATTTTTTTTTAATACTTGGAGTTTACCCATTACAAATGTTTGCTAATAAATTCATCGAATGATGTTAATCATGATAAGGTTGAACCATAATCAAATCGATAAAGTTCGTGGGTTTTATTTTTTCAGAAAAAAGTGCTTATGACCACTTCTGGATGGAAAAACTGAACTTTTACATACAAATACAAAATGGATGGATCATGAATATTTTTCCACCAGCAAAACACTGAGTTATATGTGGTTTCAAAAATATTTTCAGTCATATATTTTAGAGGACAGATATTTATATTAATAACTATAATATATCATTATATCATTGGAATAAAAAAATTAAAACTGAAAATACATCCATTTGTCATTGATAGACAGATTTATTTGTTATTTCAGTTGAATTATTTCTTTTTTATCAGAGAAAAGAAAGCACGTAAAATATATTATGGTTTATTTAAAAATAAATTGGACCAAAAGTTTTCCGGTGATCTGAATGGAGTAAATAGTGTTACCAATGTAACTCCCAGCAGTATTCTTTACGGAAGTTTGGAACTTTGAAATATTTAATTGCCGCAAAATGTTTGCTAATAGTGGAAAGTGGACATTTTTGTCGTTCTTCAGTTTGAACTCTCCACTTATTTTTTATGCAATATATTTCTTTAAAAATTTGTTTATGATGATTAAAGTGGGCAGTATCTTCACATTTTTATATTGACTGTATGCTCGATTTTTATAACATGATCATATCCACAGGACATTTTTTTGGTGTTACAATAACTTCTATGAAATAAAATGCGTCCAAATGAATTCCGCCAGCTATATCCTATGTAGGTCTTGTTGAAACTATTACATGGTGTACCGTATATCTGTTTTTTCCAAAGTATTAATTTTGGCAAATGAACTATTGACGTAAAAAATTTAAACATTCCCAATTTATCCGGAAACTAGTTGTTTTCTGTTAGACATTCACAAAAAATCTTATTTTTTATGTGGATTTTTCAATTAACAGAAAAATATTTCTATTCAATATTTAATTGAGAATGTTTCCCTTATCCAACATGAATACCCCACAAGGGGTTATCTTGAACGATCGAAGATAGGGACTTGAGTTTATCTGATTTTATGAACATCCTGTTCATATTTTTAAACAGATCGAACTATTGACATTATGTTCCAGAATTCTTCATATTATCAGTTTTGGAATGAGCTTTACCCTCTATGGTAATGGAACAAATGAACAGAAAAACATCACTTTGTGCAAAGTGGCTCCATTATCATAGTCTTGTATTTTTTACTATTTAATGCAATTTAATTTATATGTATTTTCTAGGTATAAAGTTTTTGAAAAAGTGCTAGACAAAAGCATATTTCCAAGTTTTTCTAGGAGGATTTAATGCAATTTAATATATATATATATATATATATATATATATATATATATATATATATATATATATATATATATATATTTATATATATATATATATATATATATATATATATATATATATATATATATATATATATATATATATATATATATATATATATATATATATATATATATATATATATATATATATATTTATATATATATATATATATATATATATATATATATATATATTATATATATATATATATATATATATATATATATTTATATATATATATATATATATATATATATATATATATATATTATATATATATATATTTATATATATATATATTACCTTCCAAATTTTATTTTCCTAAAATTTTTTCCGGAAAACTCTCGCGCGTAGATTTATTTTTTTTCTTATGTTTTCCTTTATGTTGTTCCATCTAGATTATGCTTTTGACTACTTTCGCTTCCTGTTGTCCCGTTATCTCGTTTTCCCGTTGTCATGTTATCCCATTTTCCTGTTACTCCTTTTTTCTTTATCCCGTTATCCCGTTTTCCCGTTATCCCCTTATTATGTCATTCCGTTATTTCTTCCCCCCTTGTTCCCGTTATCCTGTTTTCCTGTTATCCCTTTTTTCTTTATCATGTTATCCCGTTTTCCCTTTATTCCCTTATCCTGTTATTCCGTTATCCCGTTTTCCCGTTCTGTCGTTATCCCGTTATTCCCGTTATCCCGTTTTCCTGTTATCCCGTTTTTTATTTATCCCGTTATTCCGTTTTCCCGTTATTCCCTTATCCTGTCATCCCGTTTTCCCGTTTTTTCGTTATCCCGTTATTCCCGTTATCCCGTTTTCCTGTTATCCAGTTTTTTCTATGAAATGAAATAAAATAAAAAATAGGGGTTGATCGTAGAAGGGTGGAAATTAAGAGTAATATGAATTTTTTTATTCTAAGTCATGACAAAATAAAAAAAAAATGTTGCCAAAAAAATAGAGGTTGATCGTAGAAGGGTAAAAATTCAGGGTTGTATGTATTTTTTAATGCTGTATCATAAAAAAATAAAAACAAAATATTTTATCCGAAAAATAAAAATAAAATTAAGGGGTGGATCACCCTTAACATTTAGGGGGATGAAAAATAGATGTTGACCGATTCTCAGACCTACCCAATATGCACACAGAATTTCATGAGAATCGGTCGAGCTGTTTAGTTGCAGTATCCTAGATACCGACTGCAGCGCCATTTGCCGGGCTGATTTGTGAATCTAAACCATCCAGGGCGCCACCCAAACGTATACAAAAAAATTCATTCAAATTGGTTCAGCCGTTTAGGAGGAGCTCAGTGACACACACGGATATATATATATATATATATATATATATATTATATTTATATATATATATATTTTTCCTAATTTCTTGACCACATATGTTTATATGTTTATATTCTTTGTTTTCTTGGAATAAGGGCCTTAGTCAGTCTATGTATTTTTATTCCATGCGACGTATCGACATTGTTTATGTCATCTTTAGGTAAATTCTTAAAATAATGTAAAACATGTGAAGTTAAAAACATAATACGTTACACATCATCAAATACGATTAAAATTTAAAGAGACATTCAAAACTTACAATATAATTTGACTGTTATTCTTTCATTATTTCGTTTCATGTTTCATGATTGAATGAACGTTGTTGAATGTCTGAGATTGCTGGTATCGGAGTTGCTTTATCTGTTTTTTTAAATAAAATACCTTGGAGTGTTCGATATATTTATAGTTACGAGGGCTCTATTGCTATAATTCATGCAAGACTTTTCCGTGTAGAAATGTAAAGATCATTTGTTTTTTTATATCATTCTTTTTTGGTATTGTGTTTATTTTTTTATATGAATCATTTCGGGAAATTTCAAACTTTTGGATTTTTTTCTTTTGTCAAAATTTCAACCTTGTCAAAGTCGAATTCATGTTGATTTTCCTTTGTGTGTTTAAACAATGCTGTGATGTCCGTTTTTGGGTATTTGTGGGCTTGAATTCGTTTCTATAGGTATTGTTTGGATTGTCCTATATATGTTCTTTCGCAATCTCTACATGGTATTTTATATACGGTGGGGGTTTGTTCATTTATGGAATTTCATGTCTTAATTCTGAGTAAAATTCTATTGTTATGTTAATTTTCCTACCATTTTGCTGATTTTATTGTATAATTTTTGTACGTATGGTAAGGGTATATATTTTGTTGATTTTATTTTGTTTTATTGTTGTCATTATAAATAGCATGAATCCTTTTTTTAATCGTTTTTTCCACGAAGTTATACGGGTAGTTATTGTCTTTTAGAATACTTTTTATTTTTTCTAAATAACTTTTTCTGAATTTTGGGTGAGTTAGTTTTATGGCTCGGGTAGTTAATTTCTGAATAACGTTTGTTTTAAAGCTAAGTGGTGCATTTGATAAGTAGTTTGTGTAGCGATGTGATGAGTTGGGTTTAGTGAATCAGTTTGTGAAAATTTCTCAAAAATTGTCGTATATTATAGTTGTATCAAGAAAGTTTATTTGTTGGTTGGTTTCTTTTTCTACTGTAAATTTTAATCTGGGGTGATAGTTGTTATATTTTTCTAGAATTTCATCAAGTTTTTCATTAGGTATACAAGTTGGGCAATCATCTACATATCTTTTGAAGAAGACTGGTTCAAATGTCAGTGAACTGATGAATTATTCTTCATCAGTTCACTTACATTTAAACCAGTCTTCTTATATATCAAATTACCACATGAAAATTTCAGATCAGGTATCAATGAATTAAATCCCCCCAGAAAATGCCTAGCCAGAAAACGTGGGAATAATATTTTGTTAAGCACTTGAAAAAATTATATTCAGAAAAGACATACAATTGGAACGACGAAAATGTTATCTTTCCACTATTAGCAAACATTTACGGCAACTAAATATATCAAATTTACAAACTTCTGTACAGAATACATTGGTGATGCTATTTACCCTATTCATATCACCGTATAACTTCAATTTCTTCATAGAATTGAAGAACAACTCTTTGGAAAAATCATCCACTGATTGTTCCTAACAGTAATATTGGAGATGAGATATTTTTATACATCTCTACAATGTTTGAATAAATACTCAAATTTTGCTTTTGGTTTCACCTTTCTATTCTCATCGTTATACACAAAATAAGAGATAACATAATATGTAAAGTGTTGATGACGAAATTTATCATTTGTACATTTGTTTATTATTTTACTTATGGTGACCATTTGTTAAACTGTTAGTATTCGTGCCGATGATGGAAGTATAAACTTCCGAAATGCATACACTTTGAGAATCAAGTAAACCACATAGATTTTTTTTTTCTTAGAGATTGACTTGGAGTTTCCATCCATTGATTTTATCTAAAACTGAAATTACTGAGTTGGAATAAGTGTGACCATATAAAAATTACAGAAACTACTTAAATGCATGGTTTTGAATTTTATAAAATTATAGAATGATAATATATTTCAATCTCACAGCACAGAAAATTAATATTGTTAAAACTAGATTTAATTGAAACTACAAAAATTATAGCCACTGGAATTACTCATATGTTTAAAATTCGGCGTACTCACATTGTATAACAGGTGCCATTGTCTCGAAGAAAGAAAGCCTGAAACGTCATTGATTTAGATGTATCTATAAAGCAAGAAGAGTTGTTCAGATAATTAAATAGACCCAGTTATTATATAATGAAATTCATAATAGTCTATGAAGGCAGTAGAACTCCCTGTAGACCTCAATATTTTGGGGTTCTATAAGCATTAAATCCAACTGAATATTTTTTTAATCACATTTTTCTCAATTTTTTTGCATTAGAAATTTGTCTACCCAACAGATGTTAATTCAATTGTAAGAGGGCAACAGGACATACAAGTATGTTATTGCAATCTGATGAACATATAATTATGAATGTAACAATTTGCAGATACCCAATGTTGATAACTTAGCCCACTCATTTTCACTTTTGGACGAGCATAGGACAGATATAGTACTATAATCGTTAAAAATATCGTGTTCGGAGTTGAGTGTTAAAAAAGTTTTTTGGTGAAAGGATTCACAGTTATTTGTAATGGTTGAGGCTCAGACTATTGGATTGACTGTATTTTACTGTTTGTATATACTGTTTGTATATCCTAAAAACCTATCAGTCCCAATTATTCATTCTATCAAAGAGTAATACTCGTATTAGCAATCTGGAGATCTGGAAAGAGAACAATTGATAAAGCTCAAATTCAATATATAATTGTGAATATGAATAATGGCAACATAAAAAGTATGCTCCATAAAAATAATTGTCTTTGGAATCACACAACCTACAATATAGGAAAAGCAACTGGGACAATGTGAGGCGTAAGGATTTCGGTGCAATATTCTCAACATTTGTTAGAAGTAAATTTTGCATTTGAAATTATATTTAAATCGTTGGCCTCGAAAAGTTCCTCTGATATATTTTTTTCAACCAAGCGCTGATTATCTATGACGGAGTATTATATTCACCTTTATTTCAATCAGAATATGTTTCTAGGTGAAAGTATGGTTCCAAAATAGGCGGATGAAGCACAAAAGACAAAGCCTCGGCAAACAAGGAGAAGATGGTGATGACAAAGATTCGGTTACCAGCGAAGGTAGTAAGAGCGCAAAACTGGGAGATAAGTACCTGGAGGAAGAGATGTCAAAGAAGAGTTGTCAAGGCTGCGAGATGCCATCTGCCGGATTGTGCGGCACTCATGAAGAGATTCCTGATATCACTTCGAACAGGGGAAATAATAACAACACACCCAGTGCAACTAACAACAATACCAATTTCAACAATAATAGTAATGGAGCTAGTAGCGTTGGAAGTACAGGTAACGTTTTCAATATCGAGTAGTTATTTCAAAATGTATGTTATACTGGCTCATCCCCGCGGCATTATCCGCAAGAATTTCGAGAAGTTAATAATTTTCCATTCAATTTTTCTTATTCGATGCAAAACATTTACGAAATACACGTTACACTATATACTCGTACATCTACGAGAGTTATTTGAAAAAAATCCATATAGGTAGAGATGGGATGGTAAGCAAATCCCACATTTTCTCTAATATCCTCTAATTTGTTTTTTCTAAATAGTTGATTCTTGATAAATCGGTTGGAAGGACCATTATTGAGGCTATTTTACTCATTTATGCGTTCGACCTATTGGGCAAAATATCTTGATACTCCACTATTCGAATTGTGAGTTACTTTGATTTTCTCATGAGGGTGAACCTCGCGTCAATTTTGCGAATCGTAATGTTGAGATAATGTATAATTTATATATTGATACAGAACTCTTTCATTTTCGAATCGGACCATTGGAAGAATACAAAACACTACATTATAGAGAAAATCAACAGTTTCGAAAATAGAAATTACTCAAATATTCAGGAGGTAGTTCTAATCACTTATGATTCGAAATTTGGTAAATATCACACCTACCCCTAGAATGTAACATCTAAAATTTTATTTTGCTATTATCTATAAACTTTTTGTGATACAACCTGTTTTATAGGAAGTGTAATTTAACAACTATGGTGCAAAATAGAACACAATGTTCCGAATATAAAATTGGCGTGTTTTGTGGTTTTTCAATCAAATATTCAGCGGTAGTTTTGGAAAATCATGTCTCAATATTCTGCTGTTACCAAAACTCTTCGAGATATAACCTGTTGTACAATAGGGGTAGTTTTTACCAGGGTTAAAATTCCGGGAATAGAAATATTTTAATATCAAGCAAACAAATAAAATAAAACTGATGTTTGATTTGTTGAAAATATAAATTGAGAATGTTTCCCTTTTCAAAACTGATGTGTTTGAATCTTTTACTGAAATGTAAACCTCGTGTAATATTTCACTCTCCTTCTACCGATATTTGAGATATAACCTGTTTCAGTCATGCAAAACAATAAAAATTAATTGACGTGTTTTTTCCAATGCACAGATTTATAGATATTAATAAATGTAATATTCAGGGCGTAATTGTGAGCGCTTATGATTCGAATTTTGGAAAATCCTTTCATAGTATATACTCATTCCTTCATGCCAAATTTGAAGTTTGTAAGCTCATTTGTTTGGTCTGGAAGTTTCTTTTATATGATTAGATAGACAGTTTTTCCAAATTCTAAATTGAATCAATACCTTCATTTTTGCAAAGCCTCAATCCATGTAGATTGAAAATAAACCGCTGAATAACCACATTTTCAGTAAAACTGAAAAACTCCTGCGTAATTTTTTTTAAGAAAAAAATAGCAATTAATACTTTTTTTTACGAAATTTAAAAAAATTCCTGTTCTTGAAATTTTTTAAAAATTATGTTATTATATGGAGAAACCATAGTAATATGTTGTTTTTGAATATTTGCTCCGTTTATTCTATTTATTCTATATTTACCACCATTTAAGTAGTACATTTTTATTTCTCTAAATACTAGGAATACGTTAATATTCAAAATTAATTCGTTTAGCTTCTATGAAATGTTGAAGTGAACTCCCAAATTTTTCGGTTTTATGTGACATAAGATGAAAGCGTTAGGTGCAAAGGGACACGGACAATTACTCCAATCACACAAAACCAATTCAATTCAACAATATTTATTTATCTATTAGTACGTACATCTCAATTTGCTATAAATAATAACAATAATGTTTTCTTTCATACACATGAAACACTAATCTTCTTCGAAAATAGCCAGGAATCACAAAAAACCAACAGATCTGAGAAATACTGAATTTCTTCTATTTAGGGCAGAGTATCTTACTTCTCATGGAAGCACCCCCAAATATTCTGTAATTGTTTACGTGAAATTATGAAATTCGCAAGATTAATAGATATATCAAAAATGTGATCAATGACTAGGCAATGTACATTGCCCGCCAGAAGCAATAGAACAACCGACATTTCTGAAAAATAATATAAGCAAAAGAGGCTGATTCGTAATCTGAACAATAAATTTACTATCTGTAAACTATTTACTGAAAAAAAATCAGTATATATATATATATATATATATAGAGTACTCTATTACACAGATTCCAAGCTTTCGATAATCCTCATTAACATCATCAGGGATGCTACAAAGTGGGAAGACACATATGAAATATATAATAAAGAAAAACAAGCCGGTTATAACTTACAGGGTATGTGAGGTTGTTGAAAATAATCATGATATATGGACAAAACTGGGGATAAAACTTAGAAGTCACAAAAATCAACGAGTTAACGTGAGCACCAATCCATATCACATACGGAAACAAATGTGTTTTTATGTTGAGATTTATTGTTATTGGATCGTGAAAGCTATCAAATAGTTTGACACGACAGATGACATGGACAACTAGGAATCAAGCAGTGTTGCCACGTGAACATTGGCAATGGTTATGTTTTTCTATTTACATTTCCTGGCGGTTCAAAAAAATGCTACATTGTTCCTAATTTAACCATTTTTCCAGTCCAAATATAACCAATAACCATGTAAAGTTGGTTAAGAGATATTTCGTACCAGCTTAGTGACTGTTAATATGATTAGCCCCTAACAATGAACAACGCTTAAGTAAGCTCAGTAGTTTCCTGTTCCAAGTACAATAACATAATAATAACCTACCTGATTATATTTTCCTTACTTCAAAAGTTTTTTAGTGAATAATATTATGTAGATATAAATCCGTCCCTGCGATAAGAGATAACAATATGGTCGGATTTGTTTCACAAATGGATGGTTTTTCTAAGAAAACGATTATGAGCTTAGGTAGAGGCACAGGTAGTTTATCTACATGTGCCTCAGTGTTTTTTTGACGTTTAGTTACTTTCCGGCAGTTGTTGGAAAAGTTCGTTCTTGAAAATTGCTAGTGTTTCTGAATTTGTTGCTGAGAAACGGATTAGTAAAAGTGCGCTTTCTAAAATTGAGATAATCATTATTCTCAACGCTATTCGCCACCAAACACAACATTTAGAGTAACAAAAATAGTTGAAATGTGTTCGGATATGACTGGAGTCCGACAGTCAACAATATACCGACTTGTGCACGAGGATAAACGCGGCCCCATCAGGTCACCAAAGATAAGTGCAGGACGAAAAGGAACTGTAATAAATGAGGATGAAAAGACTGCCATCAGAAGAATCATACACTCGTTTTACTTTAAAAAAGAAATACCTACCTTGAAAAAAATTATGTCTGAAATGAAAAAGGATTATTCCATTCCTTCTATGGGTAGGAAGAAAGTGTGGACAACTTTGATGGAAATTAATTTTTGTTATGAAAATATTCAAAACAGATAATCACTTTCAATAGAGACAGTTTTGAAGGGAAAACAGGAATATCCACTATATGGACGAAATTTGGTTGAATGAAGGATTTACCGTTGGTAGAATATGGCAGGATTAAAATATAAAATGCGTGAGACAAGGTTTCATGGAAGGATGGTCCACTGTAATAAAAGCACCTTCGGGAAAAGGTAGAAGATCAATAAATACTCACATTGTAGAGAGAATGGATTTGTCGATGGTGGCTTACCAGCCTTTCAATCAAATTAGACTGGAGACTATCATGAAGACATGATCGCTGATGTTTTTGAAGAGTACTTCCAGCAAATGCTAGAACTTATTCCTCCTGGGTCTGTTACATACATGGATAATGTCAGTTAACCACTCAAGAAAATCCGAAAGAATACCGACGTCTTCTTGCAAAAAAAATTACATCATTCATTGGCTTACTTCAAATAAGAAGCCATTTCACAAAGATATGCTGAAAAAGGTGCTACTAGAGATTGTAAAGTTAAATAAACCTCTTTATACGAAATTTGTTGTCGACGAAATCGCTTCGAAACGGAATATAACGGTACTTCACTGTGAATTAAACGCCATAGAATTACTGAGGGCGCAAGTAAAAGGGTTTGTAGCAAGGCACAACACTACTTTTGAAATAAGAGACGTTAAAAACCTCTTGCAAGAGAGAATAAAGACAATGGATTGCAAAGTGCGTCGAACATGTGATTGGAATAGAAGAAAGAATGTGGAAAGCTGATAACATGCTAGAAAACACTGAAGAGCCTTTTGTTATCTCTCCGGACCCCAACGACGATAGTTCATCGGACTGCTCGGAATATGATGGCTAAAATTTAAAAATCAAGTTGTTTCATTGTAAATAGTAGATTTTTTCATAAATATTATTATTTATTCCAATTTATCTATTTTCATAATTTAATATAAGAATAATTATCTGCCTATCTATATATTTATAATCATGTATAATTATTATTATAATTATTTATTATTCGTCACATAAATTTCATTCAGAAATCTCCTTTTTCTATGCAAATTAAGGTGACCGATTCGGGGTGTGTACGTCTTGAATAATCGAAATACGGAATTTTAGGAACTGTCATTGCAAGTTTACAACACAACCTTCAAGTTGTCCACCCTATTTAATGGGTTCTGTCATTGCAAATTTACATTTTATCACTCTTCCACATCAGTAAACAGAGTATAACAGTTGATAGTCCAAAAAAAAATCCTTTGAAATTTTTACGATAATTCCTCAATGAGCCAGAAATATATATAAATGTGTATATATATATATATATATATATATATATTTATAGTTGATGTATTAGGCAGGTTTGGCAGTCGTATATTATAAAAAATATTTTTTCTGTTCAAGCTTTCGAAGCTTTATATTTGTTTCTTCTTCAGGAACTCTCTAAATAACAGTATATGATAATATAAATATTGATTATAATTACTACTACGAAAAGTGAGGTTTTTGAGAAGCTTAATACAACATAAAATGAAAATATTGTTAATCTTGGAAAATTTCAACTAAGAACTAGAATGACATCAATTTGAAGTGAAATGATTGTCATCTTGATGTTTCAAGGATTGGCTGAAAGTTTTTTTTTTTTGTTGAATTGTAAATAATTTTACAGGTTGTTAGAATAATTAGGTGGAGTATGATGATTTATTTCATCAATGTGTAAAAGATATGTGTATATTATGTTTTTTATTAAATTATTATATATATATATATATATATATATATATATATATATATATATATATATATATAAATATATATATATATATATATATATATATATACTTACAATTTTCAATTTACCAAAATCACCCTTCCTAGAAACTAATTTTTTTTTCAAATATAAACATAGCATATGTCTGTTCGCACAGAATACATTAATGTTCACATCAGGGGTAGTTTTAAAATCGAATATTCGTGAATAACACCATTCGTAGAAAAATTACCAATAGAAAAAAAAGTTTTAAAATAACGAAAAAATTATTGCAAAGATTTACTTTTGTCATTTCGATATATATGAGAGTATAGGTATTGATTAATTTTTTTGCCAACAGAAAGTTTCGAGAAGCTGATGAATGATGAAGATTCTAGATCGAATGAAGGAAGTGGAACCCAAACATCTCCAAGAATACCCAAAAAGAATCCCCCAATATCTAATAACGCCACAGTTAAAGTAGAAAGCAGGAGGAATTCCCCGAATTCATGTGATAGAAAGTTAGGAATTCGAAAAGTTTCCCCTAGTCCGAGTCATAGTAAAGACAGTGGGATTAGTCTGAATTCCCTTGAGAGTATACCGATGAAGATGTCACCGAAGAGTTCAACGACTCCAGGAAGCACAGTGATGCATTCCAGCCCGCTAGGTAATTAGAATTGTTGTTCTTAAACTGAAATTGAGATATAATACGCATCTTGTGCGAATTTAAAATCTGGTTGTTAATGTCTTGATAAAACCTCTTGGAATTCTGAACAGTTATTGTTTGATGACAAATTCCTGTGCCTAGTCACCTTTACATTATTGAAAAACAATTGAAATGCAAACAAAATACAGTCAGTTCACCAAATTATTTTGACCATATTGGTTTTACAAAATGCATCTTAAAAATATTATTGTTTTCAAGGAAATGTTCTATACTGATTACTGATATCCGTTTGTACTTAATGTACACCACAACAATGTTAGGATAAAAAAATTCAAAAACCATGCCAATTTTGGCAAAATTATGAATTTTTCATAATATTCATAGATATTTGTTTGAAGGTTGTAGACGATGTGGTAACTTGATTACTATCGTTTCGGACGTCCATCGTCTAAATGTATTTAAAAGGTTTTCACGACGTTTCGAATGCTTGTATCTGCAATCGTACTGTATTCACCTGAAGACGATTGCAGATACAAGCATTCGAAACGTCGTGAAAACCTTTTAAATACATTAAGACGATGGACGTCCGAAACGATAGTAATCATTCATAGATACATCAACATATACAATTCAGAAATACACTATGAGAAATATCTAGTAGAAAAGATATTTCCTGCCCTTCATGGATATCACCCGAAAAACATTGAATCTACTATTTATCTCTTGATTTTACACATTCAGGAAATTAATTCATTTTTTTTTGTTCTATCAATGTTCATTATCATGTATAGGTTCATTACCTCTGATCTCTGAGTGCAACCTATTCAATGGTGGCAATATTCAAGATCTAAAAGGCCTTGTATAATAGCGTTTGTGATGAATCAATAATTGGCCACTATTTTCACTCTAATATATCTTTGTTCTTTAGTGTGGAAAACAATGCTCAAACGATTCACTCTGTGGTCTTGATTATACTATTTTTGCCCATAAATAAATTCAATATCCTTCATATTATGTACTGAACCGGTTACCGTTACCACAATGAATTTATTTATCTATCTATATATCCATTTTTGTAACTCGTAGAATTTCACAATATTTGTTTGGTTTCATTCGTCCATTTCATGGAAATCTATTTTTAAGAAATTGTAGAAGAAAGTGGACAAAAAAAACAAATTCTAGTTTTTTAGAGCAGCTAAACTTATTATCCCAAAATATGTATTGACTATTCACCAACCCCACTGATATTTATTGCAGCATTGAACTTATTCCAAAGGTTTGTTTCCCAAAAAACACAATTTGAAAATTAGTGAATCAATAGCACCATTCTTGAAATTAATTTCTATTGATGCATATACTTAATTTATACTCATTGTCAATATTCATGGGTTCATGCTGTCTTGATGAATGGGCAATATGACGACAGCACAGCTATGTCTTTCGAATTCAACTTCTCATTGGGAATGGACATATTTCCTCATGACTAACACCAGTACTGGTTATTATACATATAGAAGATGCAGATTCTCTATCACAGAAACAGATAATTTCTAAACTGTCTAAAATGTCCCTTCTAGAAATCAATAATTATTCGAGACTTCAATTTATATAAAAAATAAAGTGTTCGAAAATATCGAACATCATTGTAGATAATATTTCATGGATCATAATCTCCAATTAACCGATGAACTGCACTACCACAATGTATACCAATGAAATCTCGACCCTCGAAACCACCAGAATGATAATACGGAATTTTTTATGAATATTTTAACGAATCTGGGGTTTGTGACTATCAAAATACTGAACAAATTATTCCACTTTGATTTCCACTTTGTAACAGAAAACAATAATGAACTCTTACAATCAAATAACTCAATCGTACTTCACTTCCAAAATACTTCGCGCACACACCGCTGTACTGGTTCAACTCGCATATCTGAACTTTCACTTATATCTGAATAATAACTAACTTTCGTCAAGGGTGTATTCGGTTTTGGGTCATCAGCCCTAGAAAATTCCTAACGGCAGCTTTTTGGTCCCTTTAGGAATAGATCGATTCGTCCTGTTCGTTCTAGATGAATTTCCTGTGTCACGAGACAAGCGCCAAACAATATGCAGCGACGTAGTGTAATCGTTTTCATATCACTGAACTCTCTAATGTTGACAGTCCCGATCAAAAGCCACCGTTTCACCATGATAGAGCTTCAGTCTCTCCAGATTGAACAACTTCCATTCTAGTTCCAGAGCTGCGCTGAATTCTACACATAGGATCTCTTTCCGAAATATAACTCTAAGAGCGTATACCCGTTCTGTTTCCCTTCCAATTTAGAAAATCCCCAATGTTTGAATCGATTTCTTGGTCCTGTCCTGTCCTGTCTTGGTCCATTCGTCCCCAGTTAACTCGTTCGTTTGATATCGGAGACTCCTTCATAGCACATACTTGTGGACCCCGTCTTCTAGATAGGGCATCCGCATTACTCTGTAGTCGCCCATGGTACTGTTTTATCTTTCTTCTCATCGTCAGATCATCTGCAGTTCTCCTGAACCTGTTAACTTGGATGGTTTCTTGGTCTCTATCCGAAAACTCACTGGATGCTCGGGTCCTTGGTGGTAAGGAACATAGGGTTGTCCCCACAGGCGATAAAGAACGTGGTGGCAACCTCACCCTGGTATTTCTCTGAAAATGTCCGCTCCTACCACATCTGATACAGTTTCCTCTTAATTGATTATTGGATCTGTTATTCTTGACCTGCAGTTTCTCCACTATGCTACTGAGCATCTGTTCCACACTATAAATCTATGACACATCCTGAGTGGCTCTTCAGTTGACATTGAGAGTTGACTGCCGCTTTTATTTGCAAGGTAAAAACCACAGATTCACTGTATTTGCTGAAGTTTGTTATTCTCAGTTCCTTTGTATTTCAATATCTATCAATCCGTCAATAAATATCTACACCATCAACTGTTATTTGAAGTCCTCTGGGGCATCTGGGTAGGCAAGCTGAATGAGTACCCTCACGTCTGCTTTGAACTCCTGCAGACTTTCACCTGATTTCTGCATTCGTGTTTTCAACTGTGTCCGATATGGATGTTCTCGATGTTGGCCGCCATACCTCAATACTAAAGCGGCAATCAGGTGTCCATACTTGCACTGCTGGACTTCTGGAATGTTCTGTAACATTCAAAGCGGATCCTCTCAAAGCCACTGTGAGTGCTGTAGCCTTTTCCTTGTCCAACCATACTGTGGCCGCTGCAGCAGCTTCTTCAAACAGTCTACGATATAGGGGCCATGGTAACTGTCCATCAAAAGTGGAAATTTACCTCCTCCACGATGGTCTTTCCGTTCCAGTTCTTACTGCATTACTTCCCATGCACCAACCTCACTTCTTTTTTGCATCTTCTTGTACCGCAATAACTGCTCTCTTCGCTTCGTCTCGTTCCGCAGTATCTCTTTTCTTTGCTTCCTCTTGTACTGCGTCAACTTATTTCATCAGTTCTGCAATTCATCCTTCCTGGAACATCTGTTCGAAAAATGATATCTGTTGTTCTCGTTCTTCATTTTGTTCTTTTTTGGAAATATTTCTGCAACTGTTCTTTCCCTCTTGTTCCTCTATCTCTATCTCTCTCTCTCTCTCTCTATATATATATATATATATATATATCCGTTCCTGCTTCTCTTCTTTTTTTTTTGTCTCCGTTATTCCTCCTATTGTTTTTCTATCCGTAGCCTTTTCTCGTAACTTTTCATCTCCATATGTCACCATACTGATGAACTACGATTGGAATAAACTCCAATTGAAAAAAATTATTCCGTAGAGATTTGACTGTTCTTACAGGAGCTTGAGGCACGTATTCTTGTGAGTTTGGCTCTACTAACTCTGCCTGTGAAGCCAGTTTGAATATTACACCTAACCAGTTTTCAAGAAATGGATGGGAATACAGAGTGTTTCTCAGTAACATGCTAATATTCAAAAAGGTTATTCTCAGCTCCATTTTGAGAAAAAAACTAATATGAACATATGTCCTTAAGGTCTACATGGTGCCAAAGTTTTAATATTTTTTTTATGATAACTCTGGTATGAGCGTAGATATTTTTGTGAAACGTAAGGCATTTTCTGCTATGCAACATTATTTTTTATTCTTGTCAGTGGCATTCGTGCGGGATTTGCACTCAATCATTTTAAAGAGGAAAGTGATACGCCACTGCTTTTTCTTGAAAAAAAAAATTTTTTGAAATCCTCATTTCTTTATGAGCAGATCTGGTATCCTGTTTTTTTTTTCGTTTTACGTACTGTTCTCGCATAAAAAAATAAAATCCATTCATTTGCACGTTGTTATGAAATTGGGTATTATCAAGGATTGAAAACGTATCTAGTAGGTAAGAAGCAGATTTTATTTTTGAACATAAACAGTTTTGTCAGTTGTCTACCTAGTCTAGTCGTCACGTATGGGCTTCCTGTATGAAGACCGCTTTCCAAATAAAAATATTCCGGATGCAAGAACATTTTCGAACATCCATAGAAGGAAGGCATGAAAAGGCATTTTCTGCTGTACAACATAATTTTTCATTCTTGCCAGTGGCATTCGTTCCGGAATTACACTGACTCACTTTAAAGATAAAAATAATACGCCACTGCCTTTTCTCAAATGAAAAATTTATTTTAAAATCCTCATTCCTTTCTGAGCAAATTTAATTTTATTTCGTTTGCTTTCACTTATAAACATAAAATTTATTCATTTGCCAATTACGAGAAAAAACTATTTATGTAACTTTAAACAAATATTTATTCAAGAGAATTATTTTTGAACGGTAAAATTATAAAATAAAAAATCTGAATACACTTTGGATTGCTAACACAAAATTACCCTGAACGTACAAAGAAATAAATTGAATCATATGTTCGAAACGTGAACATCCTGCAAATATGCATGCCTCTTCTCTTCTTCTCATGGACTCTTTGGAGAATGCCGGGACTGTTTCTAATAGTTTCGCAAGGAACTATGATGCGATTTCTCAACTGCTCTTCAGTATGAATTGGTGTGCTCTGAACCAATGTTTTAAGATCACCCCACAAGAAATAATCTAAACTATCGAGGTCTGAGGACCTAGGTGGCCATACCTGTGGTCCACCGTCCAGCGATTATTGTAATTTTGGTTTAAATATTCGCTCGCCAGAGCACTGGAGTCTGCTAGCATCCCGTCTGGCAAATCTTGTTCGAAAAACTGCCGGTAATTATGCCCATTCAACCTCGCATGAAGAAATTAGGGTCCAATTCAATAATCACAGCCCACACGTTAACGGAAAACTACTCCTGGTGATGGGTTTCCAGGATTGCATGTGGGTTTTATTCGGCCCAAAAATGATTATTGTAAAAGTTTTGGATGGCGTTTCTGGAAAAATTGGCTTCATCGGTGAATAAAATTTCACTATCAAATAATGGATTTTCATACACTTTTTGAAGAAAACATTGGCAAAAGTTCATCCGTAATGGAAAGTCACGAGGAAGTAGAGCCTGAACCCGTTGGATATGGTTGGGATATAATAGAAAGTCATGGAGAATTTTCCTAACAAGTATATGTGAGATATTCAAATTGTTCCCAATTTTTCGTGTACTTAATCCAGGATCTTCCTCAATTGAATTCAAAACCGCTTCCTCTTTTTCTGGTGTTCTTACAGTACGTTGTACTCCTTCAAAACATCCCTTTTCGCACAACCTTCTATAAATGTTCGAAAATGTGCAACCGGAATATTTCTATTTGGAAAGCGTCTGACTTCCAGTGCGTTACCATCAGCAGGCCCATGTGATGCATATCTGCAAACTCAGAATTCGTAAAATGTACCATGTTTTTTTAATAATATTGTTAATTTTGATGACTTCAATACGTAACAACTAGACCGTCAAAACTGTTTATATTTACAAAAAATCTGCTTTTCACCTACTAGATACGTTTTCAATCCTTGATAATACCCAATTTCATAAAAACGTGCAAATGAATGAATTTTATTTTTTTATGCGAAAAAAACAAGGAAACCAAATTTGCTCGGGAAGGAATGAGGATTTCGAAAATAATTTTTAATTTTCTCTTTAAAATGATTCTGTGCAAAACCTGCACGAACGCCACTGGTACTGGAATAAAAAATTATTTTATACAGCAGAGAATGCCTTTTGATGCATAGAAGAAGTGTACTACGTTTCACAGAAATATCTAGGGTCATACTAAAGTTTTCATGAAAAAATTAATTTTTTCTTGAAAATTTAGCACCCTGTAGTTCAAAAGTTAAGACCTTTAGGACATATGTTCATATGAAGTGGACCCAAGAATAACTTTCCTAAATATTAGCATGTTATCAAGAAACACCCTGTATATTCCCCACAAATTCCACACCGTCTCATTCACACCAAATTCCGCACCCCTCTCTTGACATCGAATTATCAGTTGTTTAAATTATTCAACTTTCTTACAGGTATTTCTACGAATATGGTCTATCCACACATCCAACGTTCTTCACCTACAACGGCTACAGCCATAGCTTCAGCTACAGTCACCATTCAAAACGTTCCGAATCCAGTTTCTCCATTTTCTACAAGAAATACATCTTTAGCTCATTTTCCGAATCAGTACAACATGAGCAATCAAGTAGATTATCGGACGGACGGTAGATCGAAACAATACCAAATGCCCCAGCAGATATACTCAGGGGACATGTACAACCCTGACCATCCCACTGTCAACGATACCCAGCCTTACCATCGTCAGAATCATGCTAATTCCTTGGGACAGGGTAGTACTGGTAGGATTAGTAGCAGAGGTCGTCAAGCCACCTATCATCCCGGATATACAAACCATCAGCAATATTACTATAAGAATCAAACTTCGGGGGATACTTATGGTATAGCGCAGGGGACCTATGGACAGGGTTATGCTGGGGAGCCTGCACCATACAACCATTATAACTATCCAGGAAACAATCTGTATCCAAATGAGGGCAATGAAAATATTGCCCATATGCCCAATTCCATACATTCAAACCATGATCCAACAGCTAACTACTATTCTAACGAGAACATGATGCCAGTGAACAAAATGCAGAACCATACTGAATATCAGGGTAAAGTTGGCTACTACGATAACAATTACAACTCAAATCATCTTCCTGCAAACACCGAAGCCACTTATGGTATGCCCACAGAGATTTTTCCTGGTACTAACAATAGTACTTCTGTTATGATGACCCCTCCCGCTAGTGTTCCTACTGAGCCCAGTGATAGTTACAATAACTTCCATCAGTTTTATGGTGGAGAAACCCAAACTCCAGTTGCACCGCCTGGTGAGAGCAGCAACAGTTCTTCGGACTTCAATTTCCTTAGTAACCTTGCAAACGATTATACTCCTGAATATTATCAGATTTGATTGAGTGCAATTGATACAGTTTACTGTTGAATTTTTTTATTGTTGGAATGTGATTGTTTGTTGTTCAGAATTTTTATTGTGTTTATAGTTCATCGTTTCGTTTTTAAGATGGGTGTAGAGAATGTATTATAGAGACAATCTTCAATTATTTATTTCATGGGCAGTTCATAGTATAATCGTATGTAAGATGAGTCAAGCCAACAATCAACATTATAACATTATTCTTGAAGTGTACAAATGATATGGTAGATACGATGCACAGCCAAAATGGTTCTATGTAATTTTAAATGAGGATTTAGACATGGTAGATTGTTGTTGAATGTATATAAGTAGTAGGTATATGTATGACTTCATAATGTACAGAAACATTATCGCATTGGTAATCTTTAGTATTTTGAATCGATGAATATACGACATTAGCTTTACTTTGTTTCATTCCATACTACGCAGAAATAATGATTCCTTTTTTGATAGAATGACATGGATAAGGTGCTCAAAAATTGTTCAAAATTCTGGAAATAATAACTTTCCTATAGGTACAGAGAGGTTTCGATGATGCCCACTGGCCAATTCATGTTTTATCTTGTTCATATTTGATGACTCCTGGAACTTTTCAAGACAACTATAAAATGTTAATATACAACTTTCTCAAGGCTATCCCTCTTTATATGTTTATTCTCTCATATAAGAAAAAATTAATGATTTGAGTTTTATATAATTTACCCAGATAACCACACTGAAAATCCATTTAAATATGCAGACTAGTCAAAAAAGAAAAGTCACTTTATGTTCTTATAACATTTTATTTATTTAAGTTTGGAAAAATTTTGGAAATTTATAAATTTACCCCAGCTGGTATGTCATAATGCTCCTGTTTACAAACGTCTGATGAGGTCAATGAAACACTAGAGTGTCTTATGAGCATATCTCAGTGTTTTATGATTCATTAAACCCTCCCTCATACTTGCGTAATAGAAGAGAAACGAAAATTATTGTCCCTATTTATGATTCCTAGAACAATTTCACCTATCTACGATGGAATAAATTATTAAGTCAACTTTTTTATTTTTTATATTTACGTAGTTAATTAGTATATAGAATTTGCGTCCTTTGAACTGACTGGAGATTTGGAATCGGGGGAATAAGCAAAATAAAAGTGATCTGAATTTTAGGAAGTTCCCGACGTTTCGACGTTCACTTGATGTCTTCTTCATGGCTAAAAATACATTATGGGTGTACAATAATACATGTGACAACAATGGGATTAAAATCCACGAATGATATAACAAGATATAATAACGTTTGTTTGAAGGTTGTAGACGATGTGGTAACTTGATTACTCTCGTTTCGGACGTCCATCGTCTCAATTGTTTCAAAAGGTTTTTACGACGTTTCGAATGCTTGTATCTGCAATCGTCTTCAGGTGAAGTTTAGGTGCTACTTACCAATTTATATGACTGCCGGTGCAATGATGCGTATAATCCCGCCATGTGCAGTGGTGCGTGCGATTTCGCGCGGTGTGATGGTGCGTGAAGTTTCGCGCCTCTGCAGCCCGCCAGAAAGAGCAAGCAGTGGTTTCCATACTATCTTGATCTCAACGCTTGGTGACTGGAGGCGTTATTGGCTTCGATGTAAACGGCCTCTTTGAACTTTCGTTTGAACCAATGCTCCTCTCTATGTAGAACACTTGCGTCGTCCCACAGAACTCGATGGTGCTCAGACCAGGCGTGGTCAGCGATTCCCGATTTTGACGTTTCTCCACGTTGAGTCCATTTCTTGTGCTCATCCAGTCTTACCGATAACAGCCTCTTTGTCTCTCCAATAAAGGAATCCCCGCATTCACATGGAACTTCATAAATGCAATTCTTACTGATTTCATTTTTGTTGTCAGGTTTTGGTCTGGTCAGGAAACTCCGTAAAGTACTGCCAGATTGAAAGCAGCTCTTAATGTTGAACTTGTTTCCGATACTTCTGATCTTCTCGGAGACACCTCTGTCTGATGTACATCAGAGGTGTCTCCGAGAAGATCAGAAGGATCGGAAACAAGTTCAACATCAAGAGCTGCTTTCATTGCATTTATGAAGTTCCATGTGAATGCGGAGATTCCTACATTGGAGAGACAAAGAGGCCGGTATCGGTAAGATTGGATGAGCACAAGAAATGGACTCAACGAGGAGAAACGTCAAAATCGGGAAGTAATCAAGATATAATAAATAAAACAATTTCACAAACAGTAATCTGTTAAAATTGAATAAAAATTCAGTCAAACAAAAAATTGAGTTTATTAATAAAATGATACAAATATAGAGACCTATCTTTTTTCAGTTATTCAGACTTATAAATTAATAGGCTGTTGGAGTTCTCCATTGGAAATATCTGGTATCCTCCAGAAAGCATCAATGCACATTTTCAATGAAATACTCCAACAAGTTATTTATTATATAATTGAGGAATGAAATTTGTATTTTGTGCATAAAATAATTCATTAAAATCGTAGCAAAGCGCTTTCGACCTTCATTCAAGTCATCATCAGTGCGAACCTGTAAGTAAGTAATATTGATAGAGAAAATTTGAAATGTAAAAAGAAAATTGCGAAAGGAAATTTGAAATATTTTTGAAAAGTGAGTTTACGTACTCGTCAGGTGTACAAGAAGCTGACGAGTAATTAACCTCAGTTTTCAAATAGTATATTAAAGTATAAGTGGATAAAAAGGGCTTTAAAACACGCGCGATTTTTCGAGCACGACGGCGCAGCCGGAGTGCTCGAAATAGAGCAAGTGTTTTTAAGACCAGTTATCCACGAATACTTTACGTTATTTTTTTTCATTGGTGCACTTTGAAATCATATATACTGGTATTATTACTACAAAAAATAGAAATAAGAACTAATAATGCAAGAAGGTTGAATTCGTGATGTGACATCAGTATACCTTTCGTTGTCATGGAAATGAGAAAAACATTCATTTGCAATTTGTTACCAAAGATCAATATTTGTTGTCACCAGAGCTCAAAAATGAATGATTCTAATATCGATTTTTTTAATAGTGAGGCAGGATCGCGGTTAATACCGCGAAAATCCAGTGATATATATAAAAAAGAATATGAAAAGTTCATCAAATGGATGGAGGAGCACATATAAATGAACGAATTGTGAGTAATATATTATTTGACGTTACAAGGTACTCCTGTCAGATCAATAATCAAAAATTTGTCATTTAGACTTCACGTTTCTCAATTGGTTGATGTTGTCATGGTTACCTTTAAAAAACGCGCGTTTTTTAAAGTTCGATTTAAACACGCTGAGGCGTGCTTTAAATGGGTAAAAAGGGGCACCAATGAAAAAAAATATATTTTGTTGTGTAATATTTTAGGCAAATAATTTTCCAACGGTATAGAACGTTACATACAAATTTTAATTTTTTTTAGTTCATGTTTTTTACTGCAAGAGGGGGGAGGGAGAGAAATCCCAAAATATAGAAAACGATACTTTCAATACATTTAGAATGTGCAAATAATATTGGTTGATTGGTGAGTTTTTTATCTAATTCAGGAGAGTGTTAGAATGATGGAATAATTCCACACAATGAAACTTGTATCAATAAAAAATAAATTATTTCCATTATTTTGAAAACCCTCTTTCAACAAAAAAATTAACATCGAAAATAAGAGAAATCCTGTAACGTATATTTCTATATTATCTGTTATTCAGTAGAAACTCCTTCAGGAATCTATCAATTAGGAATCAATCTTACTTTAATTCTGCGCCACTAGTACTGTTTTGTTTGATCATTGTTTAACATATTTCAATTCCTACTACAATCTAATATGTTTTTACTCCCACCTTCCACTTTAAAGTTCTGTCTTTCAAAAGTGTTACACTCATGTGAAATTCGTCTATCTTTCGATATGTTTGTAGTCGCATATGGCCTTTCCCTATTATCAGATTTATGCTATGTATAATAAAGGTTTACAATCCACTCCAGAGTTGATGAATGCAGGTAATCTGGTAGATTCCCTCTTCACTTGTCCATTTCCATTTGAATAATTCTCAAACAGTGAGGAAGTTGCAATCCTGCTTCATTTCTGGATATCTGCATCTACATCATTTCTATGCTTCATACAGTCGGCCATATTTTATTACAGTTTTCTCTAGGGCACAACTCAGATTAGGGATATATCTTGTTGTTGCATTTTCCGCAACTTCCATATTGCTTTTTGAAGTAAAACGTGTTCGACAGCGTTTTTTTTAGGAGTCATGAAACGAGAAATTCATTAGATCTCTATTCCGTCATAAACTCGGAAGATTAGTGCGTGCGATTAGTTGTTATAAAAGCAAGTAAGATGGAAAAGTGGAGAATTATGCTTCGAGTCGATAGAAATCCACTTGAATGGAGTTTCATTCAATGATTTGTCACGAACACGATTACTTTTTTTGTCAAGTGTTAGTAAAAACGTGTTTGCTGTCTACAAGGTGGTGTTTCTTCAGTCACTTATTGTGGAATGAAAATAAAAAATTAGTTCAAAAACTAAACTCTACTACGAAAAAAAGTGCGGTCTGAAAAATACGAAATAAGAAAATATTATCGTCCGAAATTCTTATCTACCAACAATTCAATTATTTATCGTCTAATCAGTGAACAACTTATATATTTCAATTTAAAACATAGATATAGGACGTTCAGAGGATAGCCGTGGTCGCATGCCACCTTGCCTAAGGTTTGCTTACTTAATTTGTAAAATTGTTTTATTATTTACTCATAATTTATAATTTGTTTCATTGATTGTCTATCTTTTTAATATATTAGGAAATGAATACCTATCATAACAAAAATGAAACTCCGGCTATGTTGTCTTATCTGATGCGTGATTTTATAAATGAATTTTACCCAATTATCGAGATAATGCAAACAAAGCAGTGAGCAATAGGTAGTAATATATAAATATATATATATATATATATATATATATATATATATATATATATATATATATATATATATTGTGTTATATCTAATCAGAAGTATGATCTCAATTCAGATGTTGACCATGTTACTTAGGATTTGAGCAAATCTGAATTATATGAGAAAATTTGGGATTTTCGAAGGAGTAAATACATAAAATAGCAATTGGTCTTAAATATTGTCCTCAACTCCCACATTATGTTCTTCAATTGTCAGGGTTTACTAAACAACAAAAATAGTAGAGACTCAGGTATCGCCTGAAATTGAATCTTGCGAAATGAATATTGATGGGTACAAGATAGAACATTCTACTTGTAACAACAATATAACTGGGAGATGTGATATTGAATTAAATATGAAATTAAAACCGTACAGTGTATTGATTATTATGTCTCTTGAATTGTCTTCGTCTGGTTGTACTATCCATTTCGAAAATATGATGAAATATTTGTAGATTTCTTTAACTAATATCTGGATCTTCAGTACTTTCAATGGATACAATATTGCCATGGGTGATTTTATACTCAAAAGTTACTTGTTATTGATACCAATATTTGTAATATATTTTGAACTACTGAAACCCACTCTTCATGACAAAAAAATAATATATATATATATATACATATATATATATATATATATATATATATATATATATATATATATATATATATATATATATATATGTATAAACTAATATACACCAAATATATATATATATATGTTTATATATATAAATAAATATATATATATTTAAAATGTGCTAATTAATTTCATTTTTTCAATACAGGACTTTTTGCCCTCTAGAGAGAGCCATATAGAACTTAGTGTGACGTCACATAGCCTATAAATAGCCGACAATCAAGACGCTTCTAACGATACCTTGTTTGTCAAATTATGATAAGTATTTTAGAAGATATGCGGGAACATGCTGAAATCCCGACCCACCTTTTGGCTTTGCCCTAGTGTAATTATGTATGCACAACTTCGTCTAGCTTGGAATTCGTTTCGCACTTTTCTCTGATCTTAAATTCATTTCTATTTAAAAAAATGTCTTTCTCTAGAGTATGTTTGTAACACTTTCACTATTCCTCAAATTGTTATTTATTCCACACAAAAAAATCAATTTTGAATTTTTATTCGACTGAAATATCCATTTGACTTTTTTATTTCTATATATCTTTTTTTTTATCCCGTCCAAACCAGAACCATTAGTAGATTGGACGCGTTTTCATTTTCAACGCGGGAAATATAGGTATTGGGGCTGATTGAATTGATGGGAAATATACATAGTTCAAATCATAGAACGGTATATCGGGAATGAGGTGTCTGACAGTGATGTATTACCCTCGCTGAGTGAGTCATCCAACCCTGAGAGTTTCTCTTCTACCCCTCCTCTTTCCACCCCATGTTCGCGGCGCCTCATCAGCTGATTATTGATAAGAGTCTGAAATTCAGTTCTCTACAGTTCATTTACTGGCACACAACGCGCAAGAATTCATATGGAACAAAATTTCTTCAAATCAAATTGAATTGTGGGTATGGATTCAATTGTACTTATAAATAAAAAGTTTTGAATTCAGGATAATATTTGATTAAAATATGTGGCAGTCAGAATTTGTCAAAACAGTATAATTTGCAGTCGCTGGTAACTTATAAAACAGGTAGGAAGCATTAACTGTCAGTTTAGTAAGAAAAATATAACTGAAAATCGGTTGTTGTTGGGAAAGTTCATAATGAATTATATCATAAACAAGCTTGGAAGATTGTTTGAACAAAACTCAATTGAAAAAGGTGGGAAAATTAGAGAAGAACGCAGAAAGCATTAAACTTGAGAATAATTCCCTCACCTCTAGAAAATCTGCCAAATAAAAAAAAATCTGTATTAAAATATCAAAACTATGTTATACAAACAAAATATGTATTGAAAAAATACTTGAGATTTTCAAGTCCCACCATGTTGCAAGGAATTGAAGATAAACAGTTTTCCGTTTTGAAAATTAAAAAAAACAAGATTCATGTTTTTAGAGCTCTATTCACAAAAGTATCTCTCTTTTCAAGATATTGAGAATACCGAAAAGATAAAGATCATTTAGAAGCATGGAAATTTGATAATTTGTCAAGAGCTTCACCAGAAACATTGAGAGAATTAGAAAAAATTACAAAAATTATAGGATATTTTTTTCGAGAATATCATGTAGACCACTCGAGTTTCTTATTGTTCGGAAGAAATCGTAAATTTTTTCTTTAATGCAAATAATGTAATGAGCAATATACTTTTTCCGACAAAATATAAATATTTTTGACGAAAAAGAAAAAATTCAGATCAAATCAGCCAATGTGTGTGTTTGAATATAAATATATAACCGAAATGGTTAGTGTAAGCATTTTATGGAGATCACGGTGGTGTCTGGTCAAATAAAGGAAGGCGCGGCCAGTCGGAAAGGTAGATTTTACAATTTATTTATTTGTTCTGAAACTATATACATACGATATGACATATTTTTCATTAGCAAACACAAACAGCATTTCTATTTGTGTGTAAACTGTAAGATCAAAAGTTGAAAGTATCAAATTTTCCTGAAACTACCTAATATTCATGTGCAAATCAAATGGAAAAATTATAACCAAAGTAGTTTCCTTTTGGTTTCATTCAACTTTAAAATTCCATGAAGATATCGAAAAGATAAAAATTCAGGGCTACAATAGTTCTGCGAATACAAAAGTCAACTCATCCATTAATTAAACAAAGGCACATTTGGATGTAGACCGTACTTACTTGTGTTTCACTCTTTATACATATCAGTTTACTTTCGAAAATATTAACTGAAAAAATTCACTATTTCTGTGTACATGACGATTCCAAATCGAAAAATAAAAATTCTGTAATTTCTGTATTTTTTTTTATATTTAGGCAAAACACTTTCAGCCTGCGGCTATCTTTGGTGCTTATCTAGAATGTTTTTTATGTAATTTTGCTGTATTGTTCAGTACTTGTCGAGAGAATAAGAAATACATTTGATAGAAATACAACTTGTGAGCATGTTCAATATGTTTCTGGTCCAAATAATCACAATTCTAATTGAAAAGGGAAACACATCTGATTTTCTGAACATCCTGTTCATATTTTCAAACAGATCAACACAATTCTAATGTTCGATACAATAACAAAATTTCCTAACTTTGGTTAATTTTCACTTTTTTAAAAAACTTTTTTGAAAAATTTCGCCAATGGCTGGACTGCCGTGGTGAGACAATGTTCGCTGTCAAGTTTCACGTTGTGTTCAATGTTGCCAGATTAACGATTTTTGATTGAGGGTAATGACGTCATTCCAAATTGTGAAATAATATTCTGAAAAAATATATAGAAGCAGTGCGGCTTGTATGATTGAGAAACATTTTGAAAGGAGCCAGATAGTGAATTTCAAGTTTGTTGCAGGTTTAGTGGAATAGGAGAATAATTAGAGATTTGAAAAGCATTCTGATACGAAGAAAAAAACAAATTTTTGAATAAAATTAAATTTTATCAAAATCAAACAAATGGAAGGGTCGTTTATACAAGACAAATTTTAATCTCAAAATTAGTGAAATTATTTCTTGGTTTCGGATCAGATTTAAAGTTTCAATCAACTGAAACTAATTTGCATGAACCAAATATCTAATTCGACTAACTCTATTCATAACTCGTTTTGGCAGAAATGTTGTTTCAACCATGTAATTATTTTGTTGAATCGAATAATCAAATCAACAAAATTTGCTAATTGTTTTAACAAAAATAATCATTCAAACAAGTATTTATGTCGTATTGATGAATTCAATACAATGTATATTCAACAAAATAAACTGATGATCTCTTCAGGAAAAAATATATTCTGAATTGACAAATATGGCAACCAAGCATGGGTGCCTACACCAGACATTTGAGTCCAGACGTCGCAACAAAAATAGTTGGCTTTACTTTGCTTCGGGTCCAGCCTTTTTACTTTTTCATCTTATTATGATTGATCGTATGGGACTTTCAGTATAAGTATTTCAGTTCATTGGCTTTATCCAGCCTAGCGGCTTAGGGATTTGGTAATCTAATCCCTGGGTTCGGAAAGTTCGGCCCATTCTTGCATGTTCTTGAGCGAAATAATATTCGCTGGAATGGGCGTTCTCCTGGTAAATTATTTCAGTTCATCTAATGCTGATAATAGCTGTCCAAGGGGTGTATTCTCACTTGACATTAGGGGGTTTGGTTCGTCTCAAAGGCCTTGAAAATTGCTTCTATTCTGCAGCTGCAAAGTTTGAACATCATCTATAACTTGCCTTATGTGGGCCCTCACAATTGCTGCATTTGTCGGGGGTCACATCTTCCTTATTATAATAATAATAATAATAAATTTATTATCCACATATTATACAATAATGTTACAGAGTTATTACAATCTTTGACTTATGGATAAATGGCTACAACTGGTTCAGTTGTAGACGCATCCACCCCTGTTCTTCCACCAGTGCCAGTGAACAAATCGAGTAACTGAATTTGAGTATCAAATGATATTTGAAAAAGAGAGAACTAGGGAGAGAGAAAAAGAGAGAACTAGAGAGGGAGAAAGTAGAGAGTGAGGGAAAATAGGTGAAGAGGGGTGGAAGAAAGAAACGTGTATACATTTGTAAGATTATTTTTGTAATGACAAAAGATATTTTCTGTATTTAACTTTGAATGATTTTGTAGAGAATGATAATAAAGAAGGATCTAATCTATGCAAATTGTTGACACAGACCGCGACGCCATAGGAGAACGATCTCTTGAAAATCATTTTCTCATGCCTCGGCACACGAAGAAGGTTTTTTTTCGGATATTCAAATAATGAACATCTGTTCTATAAGTAAGTTTGTTATGTAAGTAGGGGGGTGTTTTTGTCATATAGATTTAATGGGCTAAACATGCAAAATGTAGAGTTCGACGGTTATACTTATTCAACCATTTCATTTCCCTGAACTTCCCGGAGATGTGGTGATATTTTCTTATTCCATGAACCAGTCGGACACACGAATTTTGAAGTTTCTGAATTCGTCTAGATTCATCACTGTCTAAGCAGGGGCCATAAACTACATCGCAATGATTGAAGTGTGATAATACAAGTGAATCACATAACATTTTTTTCAGTTCACACGAGAGAAATTGTCGTTGAGAATAAATCAGTTTCACTGGGGCATATGCAATTCTGAGTTTAGAAGATATATGTTCTTCAAATCTTAATTTAGTGTCAAGGATTAGACCTAAATTTTTCCAATGTGTTTCGATTGGAATTGAGGTACCTGCTATTTCAAGTAAGACTCTATCCTTAATGAGTGCTAAAGTGTTGTCATTACAAAATAAAAGAGCTGTTGACTTTTTTGGGTTTATTTTCAGACAGTGATGTCTCGAAGTATTGGATAATTCCTCCAGGTCACTGTTAATGCTCTGAATTGCTTCGGATACATCAGGATACTGAAAAGAAAAGTATAGCTGCGTGTCATCCGCATAAAGGTGATAGTTAAAAAACTTAAGCAAATCAGGGAGGAGTGATGTATATAGAGTAAAGAATAATGTGCCAAGAATACTACCATGAGGCACTCCACTTGTAATTTTCTGGGAAGTAGATTTTTGAGTACCGATTTGTACAATTTGTTTACGGCCATTCAGATACGATGAGAGGAGAGAACATACAGTTTCACCGAAATGGAAGTATTTAAACATTGCTGCTAGAATATCATGATTCAACATGTCGAAGGCTTTCGAAAAGTCCAACAATATCAGCACCGATATTTTGCCTTCATCAATGGTTTTCAATAAATCGTCAACGACATCTGCAAGTGCCGTGGCATAGCTATAGTCCTTTCTGAAACCGGATTGCTTGATGGGTAAAATATTATTATTACTAACGATGTCTCTAATCTGGGATTCGATTGACCGCTCAAAAACTTTAGAGAGAACAGTTAAGATACTAATCTGCCTCAGATCACTTTACTCTTTAGGTGAACTAACTCCAGGCAGTGAAATTACTTTAGCAAATTTCCAGTCTGTTGGGAAATATCCCTTCAACAAACACTCATTCATAATGTGGACAATGATGGGAACGATTAGGGGACAGCATAACCGGATAATGATAATATCCATCATTTCCATTTCCAAATGTTCTACTACCAATATCATTAATGATATCAATTATAATTTCTTCATTTACTAGCTGAAATCTGAATTGTCGCTAATATCATTCATTCTGTTGTTTTTATAAAAATTAAGTAGGTTATTGTCGAGTGGTAGGTCCCTTGTAACGTTTGTAAAAAAGTTATTTAGCTCCTCGACGGAATCTAGATGTGCAGGAATTTATGCTGTCTGGACTCGTGTGGACCTACACAGTGCCTACAAACTGGGTGGGCGTTACAATTATAGGCACTGCGACCAAATCTCTGAAAGTCGAAGCATTGTCCGACTCGTTTTTTCGTTCTTTGATGCTCGAATCGGACTTCCATATCACGAATTTGAGTTAAGTTCTCGATCTCATGTTCAGTTGCGGGCACAATTACAAGAATAATTGGCATATTGACCGTTTCTCTTCTTGAATCTTGCCACCACTCTTGGGTTGAATCCTTTTCTTTTTAGTTCTTCTGCTATATTAGTCGGATCCGGGTCCCCAGCAACGCCTTCAAAAATGGCGCGAATCTCACAACTTTCAGTCTTTTTAAAAGTGTGGTATTGGACTTTATTCTGATCTAAAATGTTCTTGCATTTATCATACATATCCATGGTAGGAAACTACATTTTAACCCCATCTTTAGTATTGAAATTCTTTTCCGATCTGATTCCTTGGTTTTTCAAATATTGGCAGGTGATTGGCCAAGTTTTCTTATATCGAATGGTTATAGGCGGTGGCTTTATTATCTGGTCGTTGTTATTTGTCGTCTCAGTTTGTGTATCTTCTTGATCTTGTTTTTGATACATTACATCGTTTAGTTCGGGACCCTTCGATGTGCTTGCCAGTGCGGCAAAGCTGTTTTCAACTTCAATTGGAGGTGGTTGAATATTTCTAGGTTCGTGTCTTGTCCTTTTATTCTGAGTTTTGAATTCCCCTTCATTTGGGACGCCGCTATGTCCCTGGTTAAATTTTCCTATAAAAGCTTCAGAAACATCTGACCTTTGATGCTCAATTTGTTTTATGTAATAAATCCATTGAAATATTGGGGTATTTTCTAGTACTATTTCGGCTCCTTTAACCGCATTCTCCGTTCGTACAATAAATTTCATCAATGTTATCAGGGAATCAATGGTTTCATGCTTCATTTTCGTAATCAGCTACCTGAGTGCACTGTTCACTCTACGAGTTCACGGCTTTGCTATTCGGTCACATTATCTAAGTCAGAGTCAGTTGTGCGAAAGTTTCGCCATCTAATGCATATAATTCAAGCACTATAATATTCTTTGATGTATTTCCATTGTTTGATTCAAATAAATATTATATTTGTGGTGAAACACATTTTTATTCAATATGAGTTGGATATTGTTTCAATAGATGAACATATATTCAAATCAAAAAAATGTTAGCATTGCATTGAGAAATCCAATTTGTCACCGCGATATAATGATTCGCGATAGTCGGGTCAAGCCAACAAGAGTGACCAAATAATTTTGGTTGAATTAACAAATCCGTGTAGATGCGATTTGTCAGATGCAAAGCTGGAGTTGTGACGGTGAAGTAGAAGAACTGTCGAAGAAGAAGAATTAATAATAATAATGAACCATTGAAAACGACCGTCTGAATTTGGACATTATGGATTCTAAATAAGAATATATAACATAGGCATTCACAAAAGTGATCTCAAGTATACCATAAAATAGATGGTGTCATTATTTTCTTGATCGATGATTCATTCCAAAGGTGGTTCGTAATTGGTCAGTAGATCAACTCCGCCCATGTAACGACTGTAGTCTTGAACAATTGTCATCTATGAAAATACTCCTCACTTCCGTGGAAACTGATAGCCATATGAACAACTTCATATATATTGGTATGGTCAGACATTATGTTGCTCTTGATTTGTTGTTTGTTCCATTTCAGAATAGTTTACACATTATATAGTTAATCATATATGATAATGTTTCACAAAATTCAGTTCTTCTATAAGCTTTACGTTCTGTAAAATTCTGTCAAAATTCTCCTGTTGATGATCTGATGATCGAAAACGTTTGAGAATAGCTTGTGATTTTTATTTTTATGCACTATAGCCTAAAGGCTTCCCCGCCTCAACCAATAAATATACGTATTTTACATTCGATATTTATTGAAACGAAAACTTCATAATTGTTGAAAGGGGAAACATTCTCAATTGAATATTAAATGGGAACATTTTTTTTTTAAACTGAGAAATCTACGATGAAGTTGTTTTTTTGCAATATCTAACGGAAAACAACTACTTTCCCGGTTAAAGTCTCGCTGCACATTGAACTACAACTCATAGATATTGTGAAAGAACCCTAACCTAACCTAACATAACCTAAGTGAGAATTTACATTCAGATAGTTATTTGGTTTCCTGTTTCATTTTTGATGAGGTAAGAAAGAATGTTTTTCAAAAAGCAATACTTTCTAGAATTCACTTCGATACATTTTTTTCCATCAGGAAGACCGAAAGAATTAAAAACTAATTTTTTTAAACAATTTCACCTTGCAGTGATGGAGAAACGTTAGAGAAACATTTCTTTCGATTGATATGTTGAAATTATTGTTTTTTGGCATTTATAACCTGTCATGAATACCTCCCAAGAGGTTATATTGAATAAAGCAAGTGACTAAAGTTAATCTTCCAGTCTCAAATGATTCCATATCTGATTTTATGAACACCCTGTTTATATTTTCAAACAAATCAACTTCATTATTTTTCCACTTGACAATTCCAATATTTTTATTTGAGCATCTGTAGATAAATATTTTTCATGTGTCATATTTTATGGTACACCTGAATGATCTGATCTGATTGTTCCTTATGCTAATGTTTTTCCACTGCGAAGTGTTTCCAGCATTACGATGAAAGTGAAGTAATTCTCAAAATTTACCATTTTATTCATACACCAATATATCTGTGTCAGGGTCAGAACAACTCGTTCTCCGAAACTATATGAAGCAAACTCTTTTTCTAAGTTTAATTTTTTTCCTTGATGAACAAACCTTTGGAGATTGATATTTGATCGGCTGCACACCAAATTCAGGCTTGGATTGACCCACCGGGAAAAGGCAGCGGGTACGTTTGACAATATTATGTTTTATTTTTAATTTATCTGTATTTTACACTCATTGTTATATATTTACATATTTATTTTTTTACACCTTGGGAATGTCTACATTTCATGGATTTCTCCTGTTTTACCCGACGAGTACAATTCTTTATCGTTATCTCTCAAAAAAGAAAAAAACAACATTATTTCTCATGTATTTATTCACTTACTTTTCAGGAAAAGAATGAAGATGGCCTTGTAGGTCGAAAGGGCTCTGTGAATTGATGAATATTACACAAAATACGGAATAAAAAATTAGACACTTTTAATTTCCTCTGAAATCATGACACTTACCGTGCTAGCAAGTCCATTAATTAATATATCTAGTTTTCTCCCTCTTCAACTTATCAACGGCATCTGAAATCAAATTTCTTTCAAGCATCAAGCACTCAGGATAGATCGATAGTTCACAAAAAATTACTATTATAAAACAACTTTCGCCATCTATCTGAAAATCTCTCTACTTCACTTGAGCTCTTCGAATATGATTCGCCATCTAGGTAAGGTTAGCAATACTATAGTCCCCTCATAGTCGAAAGTTATCTTCATTGCCAGGGCGACATTTTGAGAGTTGACTGGGTGTAGACATTTTCCGTTCAAAGACCCCACGCTCTGATTCAGACAATAACTATCGCAATGGCTGATGTGTATAGCCAAAGCTTTTTCTTACAGCTATTACTCCAAACGGAGTGAATAAGCACTAGAAATCAAAAGTTGGAAACTACTATCAATTGCTTCAATAACATGTGGTTATTATCAAGGAAAAGCTTTTTATGTTATTGCTAGTGTTCTTGGAACCTTGTTAGAAGAATCGTTTATGTACATACTTATACTATATGGAAGCATCCTATATGAGTAACGTTGATTTCTGTGGGAAACATACAAATAGGTATTACGTTTTATATTTTATAATGTCGTCCAGTGATACCTACGTCTGTACTTGTATTTGAATTTCAGCTTCCTAAAATCAAAGAAGAAAAAAATAAGGCGCTCCTCAAAATGAGGGAGCACTACTCCGTTTCCTTAGGGAAATCTATCAACCGTAAGCAAATCCGAAAATCAAACAATAAAAGGAGGGTTATGAAAATACTGACAAGATAACTAAATTAAAAATTCATTTTTAAGTTATGCAGTCTTCCATAGCCGATAAAAACGAAATGAACCGAATCAAGTTTTAAAGTAGGTATCAAAATTACAGAAAGCAGGACAAAAAATGTTACTTTTAAATTCTGCAAAACTCAACTGAAACAAGCTTTTAGAGAAGGCATCAATAAATTGAAGAAAGCTGAACTAATACATTAGGCATAGGTATTGTACTAAATCAATAGTAGGCTGTGATTTAGTACACCACAAATCGCTCACATTACCATACTTTCAAGAGTTTTAACTGTAGAACGGAATGAGCTATTGACTTCGGATTTTCGCTGTACAAATCCACTGGTGTTCTACTTTGTATCGGCAGTGTTGCCAGATTTTAAATGTGTCTATAATGTGAATAAAAATTATAATCGAATACTTTGTTTCCAAAATCAAAGTTGTTGTAACTTCGTTGTTAATCAATATTTTTCAATGAAGTTCTGATGGTTTTCATTTATAACGACTACGAATCCAATGGTGTAGTCAAATTTGAAAACAAAAATTGCCTAATAAACTCTTGCCGTTTTTGACAAGAAAAAAAACCATAGAGTGCCTTGGAAATGAAACTAAAGTTATGAAAACGTGTGTCAAGATACATTTTCGGATGCTTAATATTGAAAAAAATTTTTTTTGAGATTGACTGAAAAATTCGTATTTTACAGGGGTGGTTTCATTTTAAATGGGTCACACTGTATATATATATATATATACAATTCAAAGTTGTTATAACTTCGTTGTTAATCAATATTTTTCAATGAAGTTCTGATGGTTTTCATTTATAACGACTTTGAATCCAATGGTGTAGTCAAATTTGAAAACAAAAATTGCCTAATAAACTCTTGACGTTTTTGACAAGAAAAAAAAACCATAGAGTGCCTTGGAAATGAAACTAAAGTTATGAAAACTTGTGTCAAGATACATTTTCGGATGCTTAATATTGAAAAATTTTTTTTTTGAGATTGACTGAAAAATTCGTATTCTACAGGGGTGGTTTCATTTTAAATGGGTCACACTGTATATATATATATATATATATATATACAATTTTTTTTCTCGGGATTTAGGTTCTTTTGGAACAGAAAATCTGTGTTTTTTTTTATTTTAATTACGTTTCGCCTGGAGGCCTCCAGACTTCTTCAGATTTGTATCTGCAAAAAAAAATTTTTTTTTTGAAAACAGGGGTATGATACATGTTTGAGAGCACATTTCTTAGTTTTGCTAAAAGACCGAATTTTCTTACCTTCCAACACAAATTCAGTTTGTTAAAAGCCTTTCCTCTATTTTGTTTATGCTTGACTGTTTCTCATTTTTGTTTATATGTTATGAGTTATTGACAGGTATAGATATAATAAACAAAAATGAGAAACTATTTCCCTCATAAAAACAGTCAAGCATAAACAAAATAGAGGGCAGTAGTAACACTGTAACAAAACCACATGCTCATACAGCGAACATCTTGACATAACATGTCGAATGTCATCCTAACATTTCAACTTCAAATGACATATATGGTTGTGATTTTATGAACAATTTATTGATTTCCATGTTTAAACAACCTGATTGGAATAAAAATCCGTTAAAAATGAAGAAGAAAAAATGGAAAGGCATTTAACAAACTGAATTTGTGTTGAAAGTAGAAAATCCCCCTTTTTAGTAAAACTAAGAAATGTACTCTCAAACATGTAGCATAACTCCTCTTTTCACAGAAAGAAATTGTTTATGTGAAATTGTTTATTGAAATTTTAAAACGAAAGGTATTGAAAAAAACTGATAAATTGATTATATAATTGATATAAATACGTCGAGACAAAGCCTAATCCAAACTCAAGTAAGAAGAAAGTGAAGTCTTCATATAAGAGAAAAATACCTAATGAAAGCGAGATTGAAAATCCTGAATCCACCGATGCAGTTATTCCTGCCAACATTGTAAACAGCACCATAAATCAACCAGAGTTGAATCCACCAGGACACTTGAAGTGAGTGAAAATATTCCATTACACGAACACAAATAATTCCCTGAAATACATGAACAAAGTGAAATTTCTATCCGGACTATTAGCAATTATTTCAAGTCATATCAAAGTGGTTAGAATTCTAATTTTAATTTGATCTAGAAACAGACTTTCAATGATTTATAACGAAATTAATTTAGTAATTTTAAATAGGTAGAAATTTATTGAATTTTGAATACTGAGACAAAATATGAAATCCAAACATTTCTATTGAGTGAATTCTATTAAATAAAACTACATAATCGTTTTCTGGGTCTATTATATCTATTCATCAGTAAATATATTCAAGAAATAGTATTATACTGACATCAAGCAAAGAAAAAAGCCCAGCTGCAACCCTCTTGAGATTAAGACGATCATCTCTGCATAGGCGTCACCGACTGAGTTAGCAAAGGTAAAGTGAGAAGGTTGAAAACTAAAAGAAAGAAACAGTATTTTCATAGCCGGGTATATTTTGGATACAATAACCAATATTAATATCACAATTCCAATATTAATAACAACATTCAAAATCATAACAATATATAAATATATACAGTGTCCGCCAAAACCATACGGAATTTTTTTTTATTAATAGTTTCTCAGAAAATGTCATTTTTCATAAAAGTTGGTGCATTTATAACGCATTTCAAGTGGAAGAATTCCAAAGACAAAATCCACGTTAGCGTGGTTCTAGACACGGCCAAAAAACAAACTTTGAAGTCACCTGTTGCTGTTGTAGATATGTTGGAAATATCAGTCTATCCTCTATCAGGTACCATTAGGTACCTACTGAAAATAACTAATAAAAAAACCTTTTGAAAACAAGCTTCTATTCAGGCCGTGTACTTAAACGTATAAAATAAGTTTAAGTGTTTCTAAAAGTGGGTACCAATAAATTTGATTGGACAACGATTGGTTGGTAAGTAACAACTTGTCAAAGTATAAATTTTATTACAATTCGCGCGACAAGCTTTTTGAAACCAAATTATTCAACAAAAAATAATTAAATCATTGTCATCGATTACAGGGCTTGAATAAAAGCTTGTATATAAAAAGTTTTCTATTAGTTATTTTATTTTTTGCTTTTTAGTTGGTTCGCCTCGATCAGTTCATTTCTAATAGAGCATCGTTATTAAAAGGTCTCTTCCCTGTAAGTTTTTACCCGAAATAAATCATGATCTTCGACCCCAAAAACTCTCACACAACAATTTTTAATATAAACTGACCAAAATCACAAAACTCGTACAACATTCTGAAGTCGCCAACTTGAATTTATAGATTTTGACAAAAAATTCATAATCTCCAAACCTGAAAATCCCCACATACCAATTTTGAATGAAATATGACCATAACCAGTAAATTCGTCCTCCATTTTGGGGCCTCCATCTTGAATTCATGGATTTTGACAAAAAATTCAAAATCTTCCACCGCACACAAATTTGAATCGAATCCGACCATAATCACAAAACTCGTCCTACATCTTGGGACCGCAATCTTGAATTTATGAACTTTGACAGAAATTTCATGATCTTCGACCCTGAAAACCCCCACATACCAATTTTGAATCGAATCGGACCATAATCACAAAACTCGTCCCACACCTTGGAACCGCCATCATGAATTTATGAATTTTGACAAAAATTTCATAATCTCCGATCCTGAAAACTCCCAAATACCAATTTTTATTGAAATCGGATCATAATTACAAATCTCGTTCGCCATATTGGAGCCGTCATTTTGTTTTTTCCCTAACAAAAATTCCATAATGCATTGTCACCGGAATTATGTATACCGGCCAAATTTCATTTCAATCAGACGATTAGAAGTCGGTCAAAATTCACTTGCAAGATTTGACCCTAAAGAACTAACAAGTGAAAGTAAATTAAAACTCGTAAAAACAAAAAACAAGTTGGAAATATGTCAACGCCGACTGGCGCTTATGAGTTGAGGAAAATGTATTGATATTGAAACTAGGTACCCACCAAGAAAGAAATATTTCAAATTCTCGACTACTCATGTTTTTGAAAAAAGTAGAAGAAATACGTCTTCAAGTCTCGTTTCGGTAATTTTATCGTTTATTCAAAACCAAAATCTTTTTAACAAAAAATTAAACAGACGAAATACGGAACTGAAAAATAAGAAATAAAATGAACATTCTTAGTCTCAATAACTAAGCTCCTGAAGTAATGTAAGTAACTAATTTTGAGTCGGCGCCAAACAAACAAGCAAATGAATTAGGTAAGGCGTAAAATGATGGCATCGAGTTGCGCGGTGACATTCTGATAATTTTTTTGAAGTAATTTAATGATCTTCGTTGATTGTTCGTTTGGCGCCGACTCAAAATTAGTTACTTACATTACTTTAGGAGCTTAGTTATTGAGACTAAGAAGGTTTATTTTATTCTTTACTTTTCAGTTCCGTATTTCGTCGATATAATTTTTTGTTAAATGTTTTTTATTTTTTAATTTTTTGTAGCTGAAATCTACTAATTACTACCCACGTGTTTTTTTATTACTTCCAAAAGACTTACTTATCCACCTTACTTCAACTATTACCAGTTGAATAATATGAATATCTTCTTTTACTATTTGTTGTGACATAAATTATTTTTGTTGTTCTGGTTAGTTTATTCCATTACTTTGTATTTCATTCCATCCTCTCATAGAATATAATGATTGTGACGGATGTAGGAGAACAAAAATAATGGCAATAGCGATCTGTTATTGTCAACTGCATATGTGTGCCAATGTTCACAAGTGACAAATCCATTATCCCTTATTTTTCTTTCCGTGAGGATGGATAATTCCATTCGGAATCCGAATATGATCAACTATGAGGTATACCCTATCTAGTAAAAAAATCGAAGAACCCAGTACAAAGTTATGCCTGATAGAATCGGCCAACGGACCAGAATTCAGAGGGTGAGTGATCAATATCCTTCATTTTGCTACCCTTAAGGGTGGATTCCATCCCTTATTTTCAAATGGGACCAACTTCGAAGTACACCCTATCCACTGAAAAAAGAATTATCGGAATCGGACGTCTCAGTAAAAAGTTATGACTGGTCATACATAAAAAAAAACTATACGCGTCGACTAAAGAACCTCCTCCTTTTTGGTTTCGTCGGTTAAAAATAACTTCACACCCTGAAAAGCTGACAACACGGTAACTGTACAAGCATACTTTGGTTCATGAACGTCACCCAATACTGTACAACCGAACCCTAACAAACAGAAATATCTAGCTGAGGAATATTGGACTGTATTTTGTTAGAATGTCTACTCAAAACCTAGTGCTCATGACTGAGATTTCAGAGGACCACATGGTATATTTTTCAGCTGCCGTTATTAAATATGTTTAGTTGAAGATACGACCTACTTGTTTCCATAACTGAATTATTTTGGGACAGCATATCAGCAGAACTTATTTTGCTATCTTCACTAAACCATTTTTTCCGTGTGTATATTGTCTTCTCTTTGCAAGAGGAACTCCATTGACTGAACTTAAATGACAAATTTTCTCTTTTCTTATCTCATTTCGATTAGATGGAGTTTTTTTTTTTCGTATTCAGAAGAGGACAGGATACAGGAATATATTGTCCTGACGGCATGACTTTCAGTTATTGATGTCAATTTAATGCAATTTTCGCGCAGTTGAACAAAATATAAAAATACATATTAATTTTTGCACACATCACTTCATCAAGATATTGATTGTATAACGCTTAGATGCAAATGAGCTGAGTAAAAATTAATCTCTCCCATAGCCCTCCAAAATGGGGTGAGTACGCGGAAATGAATGACCATGGTACCCCTTCTTTTGAGAACATTCTTTATTTGCCTGTACAAATGTGAAACCATTGTCTGAAAAAACCTTTCTCGGATTCATCCCTACGTGAAACAAATATTCTAAATTTCGCAATAAACGCTTGGGTGGTGAGTGTGAAATCATTTTCAGTTTCAATAGAAAAAAGTGGCAGTGGATATAAAATTGACGTATGAAGATTTTACTACGATATTGTCCCAAATCGAAGCAATCCTCAACTCTCGTCCCGTCTCTTCCTTAGCCAACGATCCCTCTGATCTCGAAGCCTCAACGCCAGCTCACTTTCTCATTGGCAGATCGTTACCGGCCGTACCGGATCCAAGTCTCCATCCGAACATCGAAGTGGTTGATTAGGCGATCCTTTGAGAAAATCTGCTCCTTACCTATACCAGGTGACAATGGGACTAGGGCCATGCCTATATCTCCTTTACTTATCAACCGATTTAATTGGAATTCTTTACATAGATATGAGATACAATTTCGGATTGACAGACATATGACAACCAAATGGCCGACTTTCGGTTTTGCCAGAATATCCACCAACTTTGATTTTAAAAAGGAACACCCTGTATGTTTGATGTTTTTCGGATTTTACGGCTCAAATTACATACGACAGTATTACAAAATTTTTATTATACAATTGAAAAAAAAATATTTCTTAATTTTTTTTTTAGCCCAGGAGGCCTTGATGAGGTTAGAATTCATACTAATTTATATCAGTAACTCATAGTAATAGTCATTTCATCGATAAGATCAATAACAAATCCTACAGCAGAAATTGAAATTTTCTAAACGCATTTTTAACAAAAAAATGTTTTTTTTCAAATGGTACCCACCGAGGGCCGTCTTGCTATTCGAGAATTTAATTACCAATTCAACGATATACATGATGTACCACTTTCTTTTTGTTCAAAACGTAGAGAGCCATCTAACAAAATGAAATCAATCTAAAAAAATTGGTAGGTAACATATTTATTCATTCTCTCCAACTTCACTTCAGAATGGCAACAATGAATTACCAAAAATAATCGACTTGACAATATGTAATGATCATAAACCCATTACAGGAAAGATAACTTCAATATAATCAAACGGTTTGAATAAATCTGACGACTGAAACATTCAACGTACAAATTATTTCAATAGAAGAGATTCACAACCATCGAAAAGTCATTTTATTTATAAATGACTAGTGATATGTTCGAAGTGTTTCGTTTTCCCTAATACATAGACTAGTTCTATTTATTGTATTCATCACATTTATCAGTTTGTGAGCCGGAATTTCCTGAAATGCGCGCTCAACTCTATCTCTCAAGTACTCCTAAAACGTTGGTCTCCTCGATAATACTCTGAATTTTATGTGACCCCATAAATCAAAATCGATGGAGGTTGAATCGGGCGATCTGATTGGACCATTTGTTCCAATCCATCTCTGTTCATAGGTATCACTAACGTATTGCCGAACAATTTTAGCAATATGTGGTCCTGCACCATCCTGCTGAAAAAACATATTTTTTCTGATGTTCTCAGGTGAATCGTTGATATTATTTTGAATATCGCTCTCTAAAAAATGTAGATATCTTTGGCCCGTCAAAGGCCCGTCGAAAAGATTTGGTTCAATGACCCCTGTCCCTATGATTCCTACCCAGACGTTGAATCCAAATCTTTCTTGAAAATTACCTTCTCTCAGCAACCTAGGATTTCCTTGGGCCCAATACCTTGTATTATCCCTATTGAACATACCATTATTCGTAAACCTAGACTCATCTGTAAACAGTATTTTCGAGACGAAACCATTATTCAAATCGCGATGACGCAAAAGCCAATTACAATAAGTCATTTTCATATAGATGCTGATGCAAACTGTATTTATGGGAGCGATATTTATGTTTTTTCAATACTTTTCTGGCACTTTCCTGCTAATCCCACATTCAATTTCCAATTCTCGTACTGAGGCAGATGGAGAAAAATGAACATATGCTAAAACATCAGTTTCCGCTTCTTCACAGACGATGAAGTGGATGTGGTTTTGAACAGATGCTTCTTTCCTTAGCATCATTTCCAATTTCCTGAAATAGGTCCTCGATGGGTGCCGTCTTAACGGATAACGAACAGCGTATAGCATACCAGCATTGACAGCGTTCTTCTGACATTCTCCGTATATCAATATCATATCGATTTGTTCGTTTCGAGAATAACGATAATTATTTTCCATTTGAAAAAAATGTTTACAAACGGAACGAGATGACAAGTTAAATTGGTATATCACTTTAGATATGACAATAATCACCTACAGTTTTCCATGACTCCACGGCTACCTTTCATTTCATCAAACCTATACAAATAACTCATTGGAATTTGTTGGCATCGTATAAAATATTGTACAAATTCAGTAATTGATCATTTTTAGTTTTGAACAAAAAGAAAGTGGTACATAATGTATATCATTGTAAAAAAAATTTTTTCGTTATGAATGCGTTCAGAAAATATCAATTCCTGCTGATTTGTTATTGATCTTATCTACGAAATACATAACTATGATGTAAATTATTTTTTTAAAAAGCCTCCTGCGCTGAAAAAAATTATTTTTTTTTCCAATTGTAAAATGAAAATTTGGCATCACTGTCGTATGTTATTTGAGCCGTAGAATCCGAAAATATCTAACTGTATGTTATTTGAAAAATTCAAGTTGGTTCCTATTCTGGCGAAACCGGAAGTCGGCCATTTTGTTTCTATATGTCTGTCAATCAAAAATTGTGTCTCATGTCTATGTTCAAAATTCCATTCAAATCGGTTGATAAGTGAAGGAGAAATATGCATGGCCCTAGTCCCATTGTCACCCGGTATACTATTCAGTGGAGGCAGACTCTCCCTCTAGTAGGAAAAATGTTCACGAAGGCCTTCAGATAGGGGAACAGTATGGAGTGTTCCTTTCCGTCACTAGGTATCGTCGGTTAAAAGTTAATTTTTCCGGCGTACCTATAGTTGATGTAGGCTTGATGGAGATTTCATTTATGTTGGGTCTCGCTTCGGCCAGAGGTCTTCGGATCTCTGACTGGTGACTACTCCGTACTGATGAGGGCCAAAAGCCTGAAACTGGTATGCGGATTGTTAGGCGGACCTGGCATGAATTAAAAATAATCGAGTTCATCAGAAAGAAACATTTGCAATCAATTTTCATTTTCAATGGAAGTTTGCATATATTCTCAGGTGAATATCATTCAACGTTCTGCGTGGTATTTGCCAGGAAAGTTGTTGTTTTTCGCTTGTGGTCTACCAATTGTTTCAATTCATATTGAATTCGTTGCGAAAAAGACTTCAAAATTCCTTATTTTCTAATGTTATTTTCGATTCAGCAATGTACAAAATTTACTCCTTTTTACTTCTGTTGAGTCAAAATTTTGAAAAGCTTTGCCCGCCGTGGAATAAATATACTCTCGTTGTTTCAAATTCATGAGATCCACAATTTTTTATTAGTCAGTCTTTTGGTCAGAAAAAAACGATTGAATTTTCATTGAAATATTTGTTAAATGTACAAAGTTTTTAATCTACCACTGTGATGGTTAACAACAATCAGAATTCAGACCTCATTTTCCTTCATTTTCAAATTTTGAATATCCTGACTTTTCTTCTCATCTGCAACAGCCTGGGTATTTGGCGAAGTGCTGTCTCTCATATCATGGTCCTCTAGGAATCTGTCCATAAAATCCGTTACACCCGGATGAAGAGCGTATTTTTTCTTCTCTAATCTCACTTTATTGGCAAATATATCATGTCTTTCCGATTTCTTCCACAAGTAATAAAACTGCACCAATTCCCCCACCGACCTTGTTCGTACCTAAAAATATAAAACAAAGTTATTTTCATTTTACCTGTATTGAAACTGCGAGTTTCAGTGTCTGTTGAGCCAGTCGAAACGAAACAATTTCAGACCAATGCGACTGTTGGCGATTGGTCCGAAGATAGAAACAATTTCTAGCCGCTGAATGAAGTTGGAATCATATTCAACCCTAGCAGAATAGCTTCTGTTCATTGTGAATCGCTACATAATTGTTATTCTAACCATTAAGTGATCTGATAGATGTCATATTTACAAGACTAATATTTCTTCAGGTATTATGAAAAATATACAGGGGGATTCCAAAGTACTTTGACAAACTTCAGGAGGTGATCCCTCACAATATGAATTATCCAAATAAATAAATGTCCGGAAACGCTGCGTTTCCAAGATACAGGGTGTTAAAATTTTTATTTTCGTTTTTTTTTAATAACTTTCAAAATACTGACCTCAATTAAACGAAAATTGGTATTGAGAAGTATTTGAGGTGTCGAATTCGAACCTGATGTTATTATTGCTCTTACTCGTAGGGGGCGCCACCTACACGTCTTTCTCTTTTTTGAAGATTCATAACTTCTTTGAGCGTACTTCTAGCACATTTTTCAGTAAAAAAATCAATTCCACTATCATATTTACGTAAAAAAGCTACTCTTATCACATGTCGCTATAAACAACCGTTTTCTAGATATTTGGACATGAAAATTTCAAGTCGATTATTTGATAATCGATGCGTGTTGAAGTTATTACTATTATTTTGAATTCTTCACAAGAATGCTTAGGAATTGAATTTGACGTTCAAGTAAGTAGTTTTGTTGTTTTGTTAAAGTTTCTATAAGTTTTAAAACACTAATTTTGAAAAAAATGGATTATTTAAACAATAATGCTCATTTAGCCGATATGCATTTCGTTTATGGCCTTGCGGATGGCAATGCGAGCGAAGCAAGACGCATTTACCAGGAGCGATTTCCTAACGAGTACTGCCTTCAGCTCCAAAATTTACCAGTCTCCACCGTCGTTTGGCAGAAACAGGTTGCTTTAAGAGGGCAGCTGATATTATTGGAAGACCACGAGCAGTCCGAACCCCAGAATTGGAAGCAGCTGTTTTGAACGCTCTCGAGGAGAATCCAGAAACAAGTACAAGAATAATTGCTGAAGCTCTCAATTCTACTCAGTCCACAGTTTGGAGAATTATCCACGCTCAAGAATTTTATCCATACCATATTCAAAGGGTACATGCTCTTTTGCCACGAGACTTTCCCCAACGCATTACTATGTGTCAGTGGTTTTTGAGGAAATTGGCTGGAAATCCTCAATTTTTGAAATATGTACTCTTCACGACGAGGCAAACTTCTCCCCAAATGCTATCACAAACAACTTTCCTGGCAACCATGTTTGGGCTCTGGGAAATCCGCACGCAGTTAGTGGAAGACATTATCAGTATCAATTTTCTGTGAATGTATGGGTGGCAATAATTTGAAAATTACTTGATAGGTCCTTTCTTCCTTCCGTTCCGACTGAATGGCGCAACTTACAGAGATTTTCAGAAAATGAATTGCCGGGACTACTTCAGAATGTACCATTAGGAATTCGTATCCGCATGTGGTTTATGCATGGGAATTCCTTAACACTGTCTATTCAAATCGATGGATCGGTAGTGGTGTAGAAGAACCTAACCAGGCGTGGGCACCAAGGCCCCCAGATCGAAACCCGCTAGATTTGTATTTTTGGGGACATTTGAAGTCACTAGTTTATAAAACTCCAGTAGCGAACGAGAAAAATCTAAGAAACCGAATAGTAGACGCCTGTGAAATAATAAGAAACACACCAATAATCATTGAGCGGGTACGAGATTCAATGACTAGAAGACTGAATGCCTGTATCTTCGCTGAAGGTGGACACTTTGAACAATTTATTGGAATACAATTTAGTTTCCTTTATTTTATTTCATTCTACGTATTCAAAATTCCTTGAAATAAAATGTTGATATTTCTTGCAAATTTTATTAAAACAAATACAGATTTTGCACCCTTGATACAAAAATAACTATTTCAAACGAGTAAAAATAAATAGAATAGGTGGCGCTCCCTACAAAAAAACAAAACTGCTGACATATTTTCAAAAATGAATATGCATATAAATAATTTTGTCTGGACCTACCCACGCTTTTCACCGTGCATAACACGACGACTTTGATTTAATTTCATTTACATTCTTAGTAATATCCAGTGTTTATTTAAAATATTTGCTATGGAGTAACGACTTCCACTTCAAAGGAAGTTAAATATTTCGGGGTAGTCCACTCGAAATTAACATGGAACCAACAACTGTCAAAAGTAAAGAAGAAAGCTGAGGTGACACTAATGGTAGCCAGACCAGCACACGGAAATACATGTGGTCCAAGTCCCAAAATAGTGTATTGGACATACAATACTGTGGTGACACCCATGATCACCCATGCATCTTTGGTATGGTGGACAAAGATAACCCAAAAAATATCCGCGGCTGAGTTGAGCGAGGTTCAAAGACTTGCCTGCCTCAGCATAACGGAAGCTATGAAAACAACACCAACAGCAGCCATGGAAGCACTACTGGACCTTCCGCCGATTGACATTACCATTATGGGTGAGGCAAGAATGGGACTTCTAAGGCTTCAAAATACGGGCAACAGATCACAACAAGATAAAGGAAATAGTGGAAGGCAACATTCTTGAAATGAAACCAACAGACCACACAAGTCCTAGATACTTTTTTGACACGAACTTCGAGGTGATTCTACAAGACCGAAGGGAATGAACAGACGACACTACCAAGAGCGAACCTGGAGAGGGGATCTGGTACACAGACGGATCCAAGACCAAGGAAGGTACTGATGCAGGTATGTACAGTGAGGGAAGAAACTCCCTAATGAGCACTTCACGGGGAATACATAATTCCGTATTCCAAGCGGAAATGTACGCAATCTTGCAATGCGTGAGGGAAAACAACATGAGGAAAGTGCGCAACACACGGATCAAAATATGCATAGACAGCCAGGCATCACTGAAGGCTCCCACGAACCCAAAAGTGAAATCAAGACTGGAATAGGAATGCCGAGAAGAACTCAGTTCCTTCGCAGAACACAACAAAATAACTTTGATGGGGGTTCCAGGATACTGTGGCATCGAGGGCAATGAAAAAGCTGATGAACTAGCTAGGGCGGGCTCATCAACTCCATATATTGGCCCAGAGCCTGCACTCGGAGTGACAAAATCGGCCATCTGTGGCTGAATAAGGGGACTGGGTCAAACGAAAACAAAGAGAGCGCTGGAAGGAAACCCCTCTCATACATCACGGGAAAACATATATTATAGAACCGTCGAAACGAAGAACAGATGAACTACTCAATATGAGTAGGAACCAAGTCAGAACAATAACGGGCCTTCTCACTGTCCACAGCCCAATGAGAGAACAAAATGGGGGTGTGCAACGAAGAACTTTTCTACAGACAATGTGGCAAAGGGACAGAAACAGCGAAACATATATTGTCAGAATGCGAGGCACTAGACCGCAAAAAACAAGCAATATTCGAACAGTCAAGGCTAACCCCCGGAGAATACAGTAGCCAACCGGTGAAGAACCTGTATAGACTGGTACAGGGGACAAGAGTGGGTGCTGTAAAACAAAAACCGGAAGGCACAAAAAGCCCAAAAGGCTGAGGTGTAGCTGGCGACGAGACCAACATCCGAAGGACAAATACGCCTTCAACTGCATTTCGGAATCTTGACACCAGTATGGATATTGCTTTTGTAATTTTATATGAAACTGTTAGAGTACCTTAAAATATACATTAAAATACATTTTGCATCAGTAGAAAAACGAAATAAAAATGAACAGTGTGTGTGCGAATTAACCCAACAAACATTTGTAGGTTATGATTTTGTTGTATCTAGATATGTAATTAATCGTAGAAATAATTCTTTCGAATATGATTTTGTAGCCCTGAGAAGGGTCTATATTGTCAAAGGAATTGGCGATATTTTTATGTCTTCTTACGGTTCGAATATTTGTCGAAACTCCACCATTTGCGATGGTTACTCTCAACAAAAATTCAAATATATACTTGTTATACACAAAACAACAAGAGAAAACGTGTAACAGAATGTGCATATAGGCTGTTGTATCCAAATCGTCTAACACCGTCAGAAAAAACATCAAAAAATATTTACCAAAAGGTTAATCATACCTTCAGTTTCACGAAAACCAGGAAGAACAGCTAGATATACTGCTTCATTTCGAAGGAAAGCCTATCCATAATAATTATTATTGATTAGACTTTTATGAAACATTGTATTATTTTTCAGAAAATTTAGAATGTAGTTTTAAAAATGTAGTCGATCAATTAGGTAAACATTTTTCCAGAATCCAACGTACGAAAAATAACAACAACAAACCATATAAATTTTATCCGTAGTTTTAACAGAGACTTTTGAGAGAAAAAGGCTGGAATTTTGCCAAAAAATGATTTAAAATTTGAATGAAGATCCCGATTATTTAACTAAAATAATATGGACTGATGAGTCATCCTTTCCTACGGCAGGAGTTCAACACGAAAAATCGAAGGTCGAGGGAAAAAAAGGACTAAAGAAAAAGATGGGTAGAACAAATGAAGAAAACCGGAAGAAATTTTTTTAGCGTTTGGTATGGAATTTTTTGAAATAAAATTGTTGGACCTATATTGTATGAATAGGAGTTACCTATAAAGAGATACTCATCCCAGAAGTAAAAAATATTCTTTTACAGAATTTTTCGTAAGCCGAGCTTGCCAGTATGATTTGGATGCAGGATGGGGTAACCCAGCATATTGTACTACCGGTTCAAGAACATTTGAATAATTTATTTCCCAATATGAATAGGAAATAATGGAGTATTAAATGGTCACCTAACAGTCCAGACTTGACCCCTATGGACCAATTTTTCCTGGAATTTCTAATATTCAATTCATTATAGACATGATTCTACTTGAATTAGAGAATCTGAATGTCAATAATGAAGCGCTTTCCAATGCGCTTATAAATATAAGAAGACCTTACCAATTATGCATTGATAATAATGGTGGGCATATTGAACATCTTTTAGAAGTTATCATGTTATTTAAATTTCCTAAATAAATCTTTGTTATCTATTTCTGCAAAAATATTTGAACTTTTTCTTCCTCACTGTAAACCATTTTGATTGTTGCATTGGAGAAATGCCACTAAACAAACATAATATGATTGTCATTTTCATAGCTTACTTCAAAAATGTTAACTTTCATAGGATAGGTATTTACAGTAATAACTAGTTATACGACGTTCAATAACTCAAAAACGGTATAAGATAGGGGTAACATATGGTTTATTTTTGAAATCTGGAAAAAAAGATCATTCCAAAAATAATATACAGGGTATCCCTTTTTTTTATCTTCTGAAATCTGCACGCTACTGTATTATTGACTACCGCTAGTTGCTTTGAACTGTCAACTATAATATTAACTATCTTCATTTATATATTGTACTAATATTTTATTATCATAGCATTTTCAATTGTTTCATCAAAAGTCAGGTTGAATTTTTGTTTGGGTTGTTGGTAATAATATTTTCTAGCAATATTTGTGGGCATTTTCTACCAATTGAACTTTCAGTGGACAGTGCTTTCTGATGCCATGTTCGCGCTTCTCCGAAGTGATATTGAATAGGCACCGTGGCCAAGAAAAAGTGCAAATTTGTATCAGCAAGTGAATGAACACGAGTCTCTTCTTATGGTAATATAAAATCCATGTTATGATATCAATTCATATTCTGACTTTCAACATTCATCACTCACTGGTCCATCTTTTCATCAAAATCCATAAAAAAGTCGTCAATATACACACGATAAAAACTGGCAACGTACTTTTATGTAGTGATAAAGACTAGTACCTGAACAGGGGCGTCCCAAAATGAATGGTAAATTCAAATGTTGTGGTAAAGACTTCAGAAACTTATCCTGTGTAGTCTGTCATAATGTTTTTCACCCAAGCTGTAATAAAAATGTGCTTAAACTGGGACAGCACAAAATTATCTGTTCAACAGATTGTCAGACCTTCAAAGAACATGACGAAATGAAGTCACAAACTCTGACGGATGAACTATCAAAACTTCAAACACTTCTAGAAGAAAAAGAAAGCTATTTAGGACGGCTCAAAAGAAGCTCTCAGAATTTTGAGGTATCGGTGATAGAAGCAGAGACTGAATTATTGGAGAGAATTGACAACCAACTGAAGTTAATTGATGAATTAAATACTAAAATTACTACTCTTAAGAAAGAAAACGAAAATCTACTACAAGGCACGAAAGATAAACAGGAAGCTATCATAAAATTAGAGAATGATTCAACTGAATTGAACGAGATAAATAGAAATATGATCGCTAGTATTAGAATACTCGAGAACGAAAATAAAGTGAATACAGAAGAGGGGTATGTATGTGAAACAAAAATGGCAGAACAAGAGGCATACACTACCACATTGAACTCCCAACTCAGGAAACTTCATATTGAACATGAAAAAGTTGTTGAAATGAACCAAAATTTAAAGAAAGAACTTGAAAAAATAAAGGTTGAAAATGCTAAATTTCATGATTCAATGACAACAAAACTGGATGAAAATAAAGAAAATAAAACAGCTCTCGAAGAACTAAAATTAACCCAGTCGAATATTCTAATGAAAGCTCCGAGACAAACATTAACCAAGGAAATTAGCATGCCCAGACTCAAGAAAATTCTCATAGTAGCTGACGAGACCGGGAGAGGGCTGAATAAGAAGCTGCGTAGAAGATTCATCAATGAAGACATAGATATTTCTAGTATAATAAAACCGGGAGCGTCTTATGATAAGGTAATCGATAATATTGAAAATTTGACCCTTAGTTTTACGTGTCAGGATCTAGTAATTATAATGGCAGGAAAAAATGATTTCTCAAGGAATAAATACCCAAGCATCAGAAATATAAATCATAAATTGAAAATGTGTAATACCAATGTCATATTTTTGTCTACGCCAATGCTCACTGATTTACATTCTGATCGAATAACCAATTTTAATGAAAAATTCAACGATTTTCTTGAAGTATTCGATAAGTATAATAAAATAGCAGTATCATGGCTGAACATTAATAATTCATACGGACAAATGTTGAGTAAATATAAAATTTCGCTGTTGATTAAGAAAACAGGCATCGAAAAACGAAATAATAATTTAACTTTTATCGAAACAGTGGAATGTCCCAACATGGCAGCTGAACGACTTGAGGTATCAAAAGGACAAAATACGGTTCTAATCACTAATGATGACAATGATCAGGGTTTTCCTCAGAGGCAGAACTTGCTTGTAGATTCATAACATCCTCTAAGACAACCAGAAATACAAAGTCTAGTGATCTACACCATCTGAATAATACTTCAAGTAACAGGAAAACTTCTGTAAATATTTCCAAACGCTCACTTGATATCATGCACCAGAATGTGAGGTGTCTCTCTAATAAAATACTCAAACTAGAATCAATTTTAGATAGTAAGAATATAGACATTCTGTTATTATCAGAACATTGGCAATCGTCTGAACAAATTAAGGAGCAGATGATTGATGGTTTTTGCATGACAACTTTCTACTCTCGCCAGCTACTTGCACGCGGCGGCACGGCAATTTATTTAGAAAACTCAATATTAGGAATCAAACCAATTGATGTGTCACAGTTCTCGGGTGAAGGGGTTTTTGAGTGCTGCTGCATTGAGGTCACTTGTCGCAATCTTATTATCGCCGTGATCTCTAGACAGCCAGGCAGTAATTATAACATGTTTCTTGATAGCTTCACAATGTTCATAGATTTTTACATGAAAAAAGGCAAAAGTATGGTGATAGGTGGAGACTTCAATATACATTTTCTAGGAACTGATAACAGTCTGTGCCTTCTCTCTGATACAGTTGCATCTTACGGATTAGGGATCACTGTTCTCACGCCAACAAGGATTACCAAAACATCCAGCACATGCTTGGATAATTTTATCATCTCTGATTCCCTGGAAAATTATAAAATTCTCAACATTGATTACGGAATTTCTGATCATCATTGTCAAATTATCAACATATCATACGTTGAAGAACTTAAAAAACAAGAAAACTGTTATGAAATTGGTAGAAATATGAATTCCGAAAACATAGAGAGGTTCAATAATTTCCTGTGTGAAGAAACCTGGCTAGAGGTCTCTAATAACGATATAAATATTGCTTTTGAACGTTTCAGCAGTATCATATCTCATTACTTCGATCTCTCTTTTCCCTTAATCAAATATAGCAATAGGAGACAAAGAAAAAAAAAGAGTGGATGAACGAGGATTTATGTAGGTTAGGAGTAAAATTTGCTTGTTTTCAGATTTGTCTAAGAAATACCCGGAATTAAAAAATCATTGCAAGGAACTGAACAAACAATATTCCTTGGAACTATCTAAAGCAAAATGTAGTCATATTGATAAAAAAATAAATTCTTCAACAAACAAAACGAAAGCAACGTGGAAAATCATTTCGGAAATACAAGGTAAAAAAAAGCAGCTAATCTGAAAATAATACAAAATGATGAACAACTCGATGATGACCTCATCATCGCCAATAATTTTTTTAGACATTTTAGTCTTGCAACTGATAAAGGTGAAAATGATGTGGAATTTCTAACGTCGAATATTCAACTTAATGACAAATCATTTTTTTTGGCGCCGGTGACCGAGCCTGAGGTAGTCGGTTTCATAAACAGACTGAAACCGTCCAATTCTAGTGGTCTGGACCATATATCGAACAACATTTTGAAGCGGTGTGAATATGGTATCAGCAGTGTCCTCACTTCCTTGATAAATTTAAGTTTCACCTGAGGTACTTTCCCTAACAAACTGAAATCTTCCGTGATTAGGCCACTTTACAAAAAAGGTGACACGAATGAGTACTCCAATTACAGAGCGATTACATTGCTGTCAAGCATATCAAAGCTTTTTGAAATAGCCCTAAATGAACAACTGTCAAACTTCTGTTTGAGAAATAATATAATTTCCAGTAATCAACACGGATTCGTGAGAAATAGGGGCGTCAAAGTTGATTCCCCTTGGTTTATGTATTGATTTTTCTCGAGCTTTCGATTGTGTTGACCATTATCTCTTACTTGAGAAACTGAACCGATATGGCATACCACTAGATTTCATTAAATCGTACCTAACAAATCGTAAGCATGCAGTGCAAATCAACAACAGTTTCAGTCAAACCTTTAGCTTTAGACAAGGGGTGCCTCAGGGGTCTATTTCAGGACCTCTTTTATATATAATTTTTGCCAACGACCTCATAACTTTCCTCGAAAGTATTCCAAATGAAAATATGGTTTGTTATGCCGATGACACTAATTTCCTAATTACGGAAACTAGCATCGATCGGACAATGGCTACTGCTGAAGAGGTATACACGCGGTGTTTATTTTGGTCAGAAAAAAATTTCATCAATTTGATTAAGGAAAAAACGGTTTCTATTATTCCCCATCGAGGGCACAATCAAACGCTATGTAACAATAACACATATAATTTCAGTTTTCAAAACGATGTCAAGATCTTGGGAGTTATCTTTGATCAAAAGTTGAACTGGGAATCTCACATACCTAATCTATGTGGTAAATTGAGATCTGCTTGCTATGCCCTGAGGTCATTAAAGGAGCACTGCAGTCAAAAAATACTCCTCACTCTGTATTATGCGAATTTTCACTCTCAAATTCGATATGGCATCATGAATTGGGGAGCTGGCACTGATTGTTCAAGAATATTAATCTTACAAAAATCCGCGTTGAGAATCCTCTGTAATCTTCCCTGTTGACACTAATGCAGGGAGTCTTATAAAAATAATAAAATTTTAACCGTAGTTGATACTTACTTATACGAAATATCGTGTTATGTTCATAAGAATCTTGCATTGTTTAGCTGCAATAGATCGAAGCATAATTACTCTACCAGATTTAAGAACAATTTACTTCCGGCAAAGCACTCAACTAAGTTTTACCAAAGAAACTTGTACTACAATGGCTGCAGAATCTATAATAATTTACCTGAAGAAGTGCAAAGTGCGCCAAATATTCTCATTTTCAAAAATAGGCTCAAAGACTTCTTGACCCAAAAGAACTTTTACACACTTGACAATTTTTTTTCTCAAGAGGTTGTTGGAACCACTGTATGTCTAGTTGTATACATTTATATATCTGTGGTTCGTCGGTATTCGTGTTTTATTCATAATTTATGTTATATTTCTTGTCTTCTATGTTTACTGTGTATACTTTCATTTACTGACGCTCTCGGCAATTTGTTATGGACATCATTGTAATGGTTTTGATAACTTATTGTCGATTAAAGTATATTATTATTATTATTATTATTATTATTATTATTATTATTATTATTATTATTATTATTATTTTTCGTTCTAAACACTTCCAGTCAGGCCCTAACTTCCGAAGCTCCGACCCATTCGGAAGGGCGTGCTGGTTACATAAACCAATGACCTCTCCCCACATCCGTGAGGTGAGAGATCATTGGGTCCGAGAATCATGTGCCCTGAGCAGACGTAACGATCCGAGAATGACTGCCTTCTGCATGCGGCATTATTATTATTATTATTATTATTATTATTGATAGCATTTTGTCAAAATTCAGTCATAACCACAAAACTTTTACATTCAACTTTTTTTCTATAGACAATAATAACGATGATAAGGGGTGGGTAGGTAATTTATAGTGGATAACGCCTACCTTATTTTGTTGTGTTAAATAAAAGTTCTTGCCGAACGCCCTGATCCCGGCTTCAAAGTTTCGGCACTCTTCTTCAGACCAAGGAGACATCGCTTCATTATAAAGTACTATGTTCATCTTTAGTCTTCTGAGAGCCTCCTCAACATTGTGTCCACACTGCTGGAGTAAATAGAGTGCCTGCTCATTATCACGCAGATGATTGCCCAATGGTAGCACCGGCCTATTAACAGCCAGAACCTTCTTCAAATACTCCTCCGCAGCTTTATCATCGATAACGTGTGGATCCCAAATCAGTCTGTCTTCATTTTCGTATGGCAAGGCATCATCGTAATGACAGAGTCCATCTGGGACCTGTGCTTGGAAGTCACTACCAACCATGATGGTCTTGATAACTACTCTGTTTTCTTCATCCGGATTGTAATTGTAGTGTTCATCTTCTTCTTCATTGACTTTGGATCGTAAAAGCCTTGATGCATCCTGATATTTTTCGGAAACATTTTCATAACACGGTTTCAAAGTTGAATGTTTCGACGTTTTGCGTCGTGGACCTAGGTTTTCTTGGTCCTCTCCGAAGAAGTACGTGTTTTTTACTTTCATTCTGGTCATTGTGAAGTTGTCGCTGGAAGATGTTGAATCTTCCCGTTCGAGCCTCATATCAAAATCGTTGGTTAGGGTGTCCACTGATGAATCTGATGACTTATTCCCTTCATCTAAAGGTATTTCGATGGATGGGGAGTTTTCCATGATTCATTAACATCGATGGTTTGCCATTCTGAAACATAAAACATGACATACTAGAAAAAAACAGACAAGAGCGAGTTTGAGCCCCGAAAAAGAGAAGAGTATTGTTTTTAATATATTCCAGACCGTCCGATATACCTGGAGAATATCTCAATCCCAGAGGTTCTGAGAATGTTTGCGAATATCTTTCAAAATACGCTTTTTTCGGGAAAAATAGGAGAGCACTCAAAGGATATCAAAATTCTCTGAAAAATACCTACTCTTTTGCTGAAATGAATGTTACATGAGGAACGGAATTGAAATTGATTTATTTATTTATTTATTGAATAATATCCATACAGGCCTATCGACCTAATTACATGAATAGTGCCTGTAAATTAGCAATGTATACGGCACACATGCGAACTTAACTAAAATAAACTAAATATTCTAAATCATGAACAAAAATTAACCTAGGGGTTCGAGGGGCTGAATGCTCAAAAACTTTCATACAGATACATTATTTATATAATTCAGTATTAGTTTTCGAAATCTATTAGATGTTAAATTCCAGTCTAATGTGATTAGCGAGTTGATATTATTGGCCGTGCGAAGCATGATTATGAGAGGAGCCCTCGCGGATGTTGAAACTGAAGGTATATGAAACATTGTTTGAGTTCGAGTGCGTCTTGAAGGAGCGTTGAATGGAATTAATGACACAATTTCAGGAGAATTTGCTAAGTTGTTCATAATTTTATATAGAAATAATATTATTAGAAGAGTTCTCCGACTGTCCAGAGAATAGATCTTGAATTCTTGCCTAAGCTGAGTTGATCTGACTGTATTATAGTCCGGTCTAATATGGTGTCTTCTAAAATACAGATATCTCAGGAATTTGTTTTGAATTTTTTCTAGTCTTTGGAGCAGTGTTTGATATTCTCCATGCCAAATTATAGAAGCAAATTCCAATTTTGGTCGTACTAATGAATAATAGAGAATTCTCATGGTTCTTATGTTGATAAAAGGAGATGTCTGTCTTATTATGAATCCAAGCATTTTGTTTGCTGATTTAGTTATACTTTCAATGTGAGGAGAAAAGGAAAGTCTATTGTTATATTTTACTCCAATATCTTTCACCTCCGTACATCTCTTCAATGATTCATCGTGCATTCTATAATCAACATTATTGGGATTTTTTTGACGCGTTATAGTAATGACAGAACATTTACCAATATTAAAGTTCAATTTGAAATTGATACTCCACTCAATTATACTATCGATATCTTTCTGAAGTGCCACACAATCTCTAACTGTTAGTATGTACTTGTTTAAATATTTTCAAATCGTCAGCAAACAGTAGACACTTGGAGTATTTGATAACTGTCGGAAGATCGTTTATAAACAAGAGAAAGAGTAAAGGCCCTAAGTTAGATCCCTGTGGCACTCCAGAAGCTGCAAGAAATTTACCAGAAGTATTTCCGTTATGTTTTATCACACAATATCTATTCCTCAAATAACTTATAAATATCTTCAACATATTTTTCGAAAAGTTTTTGCAGTAGACAGTCATGGTTTACCTGATCGAACGCTTTGCTAAAATCTGTGAATATAGTATCGAGTTGTTGTTTTTTCTCTAAAGTTTCGTTGGCATAGTTAGTAAATAAAAATAAGTTGGTATTTATGGATTTTTTGCTCATGAAGTCATGTTGTTCGTCAGCTATTACATTTTCTACATGATTATATAATTTGCTCAAAAAGCTTAGAAGGTGCACACATAATAGAGATACTTCTGTAATTCTCTATATCCATTTTATCTCCCGATTTATGAATTGGAGTACAGATTGAGGTTTTCCACTGAGTAGGAAAATGAGATGTTTTAATAATCAGATTAAAAATATGTAATAAAGGAGATTTTAGCCACTCCTGACAACCTTTCAATACGTATGGTGGGATACCATCGATACCGGCAGCTTTTTTCGGTTTAAGCTTTTTAATAGCTTCTCTGTAATCAGATTTTCTATGACATAAAAATTCTGCGAATCTTTCAGCCGTGTCCCCAGTTATTTCCTCTGAATTTAAAAGTTCTTGAATTTATATTGAATTATCGTTCACCCAGCTTAAACCATCTTCAAAATGATCTGCATATTTTGAACTATCTGTACTATAAACACTAGCAAAAAATTCTGCGAATCTTTCAGCCGTGTCCCCAGTTATTTCCTCTGAATTTAAAAGTATCCACGTTGGTACTATGCTTTCTTTTCGCGTTAACATAATTCCAAAAACAATTTACATCAGATATCGAGTTTTCCTCTACTTTTTTAATATTCTTTTTTTCTTCTATTCTTATCAAAGATTTCAGAGACCTTCTGACTTCTATATACTTGTTATTGTAGTAATCCGACACATTTTTCAGTTTTCTATAGCAATTTTTCTCTTTCAGTAATTCTTTTATTTCTTTCGTGTACCAACGTGGATATTTTTTATATTCTTTATATAACACAAATTTTGGTACACAAGAGCTAAATATATTATTAACGGTAATATAAAAATTATCTAAGGCTATATTTACATCCGTCTGATTGATAACGTTTTCCCAACTAGCTTCTCTGAATAATTCAGTCATAACCAAAAAATCCGCTTTTTTGAAATTAAGTGTTATTTCTCTAGGGGAGTATTCAGGATCTTTCATAAACGCATGTTGAATAGTGATTTTTATTTCCAATGCTGGATGGAAAATATCCTCTTTGACAAGTGGTAATGGTTCTCTGGAAACTTCACATGAATTTTGGTCGGAACTGATTACCAAATCCAAAGTCCTATTTTGTAAGTTAGTTATTCCATTGAATAGAGAAAAGGAATTGAAATTCATGATATCAAATAAAACACTCGAATTTTGGCTCCGGTTGAATTTTGTAGACGTGCCTTCAACTTCTGGTATGTTAAAATCTCCTAGGATATATACTTGATTCATATCTTCTATAAAATCTTGTAAGAATTCAAAACATGCCTTATATACGTTTACCAAACTTTTCGGAGGAATATAAACACAAGCAAAAACTCGTTTAACGATTTGTATAACGACTTAGGAACAAAATAGTTTGAGAAGGTTTTATCCATTATGATTTCACCCATTTTCAACAAAACGCAGTAACTATTAATTTTTAACCGACGAAAAAAATAGAAGGAGGTCCTCTAGTCGACGCGTATATTTTTTTTATGTATGACAACGCATAACTTTTTACACAGTAGTCCGATTTTGATTATTCTTTTTTTAGTGGTTAGGGTATACCCATCTTGGTCCCATTTGGATTTGGAAAAAAATCGACTCCTGAGTGTAGGAAAATGGGGGATGCGTGTTGGTTCACCAACTGAATTCCTACTTCTTAACCGATTCTACAACGCATAACTTTGTAGACGATTCTTTTTTCATTATTTAGTTAGTCCCATTTGAATTTGAAGAAAAATATACCCCTAAGGATAGTAAAATAGGTGATGATTTATTGATGGCACTACAACATAACGGAGGCCCGGAGACAGAAGACAGTCGTACGATTTCCTCAACGTTTCACAGCAGCTACCTCGTGTTTGGGTAATATGTACATATATAATTAGCAATTTACATATCTTCCGAAAAAAATATATGTTATTCTACATCGTACATTATTCATTTCTGTGCAATTGGGGAAATCCATTACGAATATTTCACTCAGTAATAAATTAACTGGGATTCGAATTTACATGTAAACGCTCCGCTTCTCCGTTCCTATCTTGTGACGTCAGATGGTTCATGTTATTTAATTTTTGTCATTAAGAATATTAGAGTATAAAAAACTTTTTAACAAAAAATCAAACCGACGAAATACGGAACTGAAAAGTAAAAAATAAAATAAATATTCTTAGTCTCAGTAACTAAGCTCCTAAACTAATGTAAGTAACTAATTTTGAGTCGGCGCCAAACAAACAAGCAAAAGATTTGGGTAAGGCGTAAAATGATGGCATCGAGTTGCGCGGTCACATTCTGATAATTTTTTTGAAGTGATTTAATGATGTTCGTTATTGCTCGTTTGGCGCCGACTCAAAATTAGTTACTTACATTAGTTTAGGAGCTCAGTTAGTGAGACTAAGAATATTTATTTTATTTTTTACTTTTCAGTTCCGTATTTCTTCGGTTTGATTTTCTGTTGAAAAGTTTTTATTTTTCAATTTTTTGTAGCTAAAATCTACTAATTACTACCTACTTGTTTTTTGATTACTTCCAAAATACTTACTTACGCACCTTACTTCAACTATCACCAGTTAAATTATATGAATATCTACTTATACTATTCGTTGTAATATAAATTATTTTTATTGTTCTGGTTAGTTTATTTCTTTACTTTGTATATCATTCCATCCTCTCATAGAATATAATGATATTGTGATAATGACACTAGCGATCTGTCATTGTCAACTACATATGAGTGCCAATGTTCACAAGTGAAAAATCAATTATCCCCTATTTTTCTACCCGTAAGGGTGGATAATTCCATTCGGAATTTAAAAATGATCAACTATGAGGTATACCCTATCTGATAAAAGAAGAATCATCCAAATCGAAGATCCCAGTACAAAGTTATGCCTGATAGAATCGGTTAACGAGCCAGAATTCAGAGGGTGAGTGATCAATATCCTTCATTTTGCTACCCTTACGAGTGGATTTCATCTTTTGAATTCGAATGGGACCTACTTCAAAGAAAACCATATCCACTGGAAAAAAAAATATTGGAATCGGACGCCTGAGTGAAAAGTTATGTGTGATCATACATAAAAAAAAATTATAAAAAAAATTTAATATACGCGTCGAATAGAGAACCTCCTCCTTTTTGGTTTCGTCGGTTAATTAGTATAATGCTCTTCGACATCGCTCTAAACGTTCTGGATATTCAATTTGCTTGTGTTTGTGAAATAATGGAAGGCAAAACCAAAGGATTTCACAAATATTGTATTGTTTCAACATACAATAATACATCCTCTAGTAGTCATTAATGTGAGGTTATCTACGGTTTTTCGTCCACGAGTTGTGACATATAAAGAGTCGCAGTTGGGATGGAGGAAATTTTACGCGCAGCGTTGCCAAGTTTCCCAAATATCATAGCCGCGATTTTGTTGCTTATTTGTGCATATTTTTCCCAATACTGAATGATTGTTGATGATTTTCGACCATGATTTATAGATTAATTCTTAGGACAATTTGCAAAAAATGTCAGTTTCCAAATCATGAATTCATTATGAATAAGTAGCCAAAAAGCAAATGAGTCTTCAATAAAAGAATAAGTTTCATATAATTCATATATGTGGGGCCTGTGGCTCAGTGGCACCAGGGTCGGTCTTGTGTCAACTGTTTCCACCTGGGGCGGGTTCGATTCCCGCAGCTGGTGAAAAATGTTTTCAAGGTCCCAAGGGTGGTTTCGGATCCCACTATAAAAGGTAAGGTCCCCGTGATCTTAACTCGTACAAGTTTTCATTAACTTCTGAGGGTTGGTCAAACAACTAAGAAAGCGGTTAAAAACAATTTTACAAACAAAAAAAACAATATTGTTCAATCTGAAACAGAAACGATAAATATGAATATGGACATTCTAACTTAAATACAACTATAAACTCACATTAAAATGATCCTCACAACAGTAACGATTTGTTACACTGGAAAGAGGTTCCCTTTTCATTATTTGGCACCACTTACGCCGTTTTTTTGTCGTGGCACAGAAAAAAACAATTTACTGGGACTACTAGAGGACGTATTATTGCACATTGAAAAAATGCAATTTTTGTGAAATCCCTTGGTTTTGCCTTCCATGATATCACTACAGTCATCCAGCAAGAACAAACACAAGCAAATTGAATATCCAGAACGTTTAGAGCGATATCGAAGAGCCTGATACTAATATACTCTAATATTCTAAATGACAACTTAATGACAACAATAACCATACGAGTCATCTGACGTCACAAGATGGCCGCAAAGAAGCGCGCGCGTTTACGTGTAAATTTGAATCCCAGTTTATGTTTTAATTTATTACTGGGTGAAATATTCGTAATGGATTCCACCAATTGTACAGAAATGAATGATGTACGCTGTAGAATAACATATATTTTTTTCGGAAGATATGCAAGTTGCTACAAGTTATGGTTATGAGTGAAAACATTAACTATAATAACATCATTTTTGGCAAATGTTTACTGATTTTTCCAAAGGTAATGGCCGAATTTCCGACCAAAATGATATCAGTTATCCATAGAATACCTGTAGTCTCAAATAAATTGGGGCGCCGCCTCGAAGACAGAAAAGAATAAAAACTGTTATTTTTGACACATTTTCGCTTTTATCTCGGTTAATACTGGACGAACGTTAACAATTTTTCCATCAAAACGATCTGAGTAACCCATAGTCTCAAATCAATTTGGGGCACCGTCCGGAAGACAACAGAAAATGGAAGCTGTCATTTTTGACATATTTTCGCTTATATGTCGGTTAATAATACTAGACGAACGTTGAAAGTATTTTCACCAAAACAATAGAATAGAATGCACCTATAATCCCATATCAATTCAGGGCGCCGAAATTTTTTGTCCACGGTTTTAAATGTGAATGTCAAAGTTAATATTGGACGAAATGAAATATGTCAAAAATGGCAGCTTCTATTTTCTCCTGCCTGCCGGACGGTGCCCCAAATTGATTTGAGACTATGGGTATATTCTTTGGGTTACTCAGATCGTTTTGGTGGAAAAATTGTTATTGTTCGTCCAGTATTAACTTAGATAAAAGCGCAAATGTGTCAAAAATTACAGTTTTTATTTTTTTCTGTCTTCGAGGCGGTGCCCAAATTTATTTGAGACTACAGGTGTATTCTATGGCTAACTGATATCATTTTGGTCGAAAATTACTCATCGTTCGGCCTGTTATGTCCCATAATTGCGGAAAAACTCAAGCCACACAATATTCTGTAATATGAACTTTATAGCCAGACAAGAAACCAGTTCAATCGGAGAGATGATAAAAACATAATTCTTCCACACGAAAACACGCTGATATGGTATAAGCTCATTAAAAATAGTACTTCGTTTGAAGATAGGAAAGGAAATTAAAGATGTTCCAATAAAACCCTTTATTTATACAGCTATTAACGTCCACGGAGCGATACATTTAGTTCACATAACCATAATTGTTGACATCGCGTCATCATAAAACTTTGTTTATTGAATCATAACAATCGAAAGACGCGATACATCTATAAGATAATTGACAGCAATTAAAAATTCACTCATCGTATTTATTCATGCGTATAGGACCAAAACAAACCCATTAATTATTAATTATTATGATCAGTTGAAGATAACGGGTGTGGGAATGAAAATAACGTATGACGCGAGCTAGGGTTGAATAGTGTGAAAGCATGGAACGCAAGCCAGCAAATAATCAGTGTTAGAACAGTAGCCAAGCCAGTCATATCATAGTCGTTAGCCGGTAATATGTTCCTCTCAAAAGTGAGGTTAAGAAGTCCGTCGAATCACAGTATCGTAAAATGATGATGAGAAGCGTACCAGTAAAATCGTCAATAAAGTGAACTTCAGAAAACCATCAAGACTGAGCAAATGCAACTCAAGTCAAACCAGGTATTGAACGCTGCAAGGGAAAGCACGAGTGAACAGTAGTATTTCCAAAAATAACCTATTTTTGTCAACGCTTCCAGAACCGAGATAAGTCAACGGAACAACGCAATTCGATAGTTCATGATCTCTTAGAAAAACCATAGCCATATCGCGCTATACTAATATACCGGGTGAATAAAATAAAATAACCAAATGACGCGAGATTACTCGAAATAATAATAAAATTAAAACTAATTGTCATTTAAAAACCTACTCCAGTGAATAAGTTTGAAACAGGGTGAGTCCTATGTATGTTTTCTATATTTGTTTGTGGCAAACCGAACCCTTCATAATGTGCATGTGTCTATGAAAGTATATCCGTATTTTCATGTTAACAAAGATCTCAAAAGAGAATTATTTCTAGCCGTTTGTGGCAATTGATGTCAAGATTGTGTTTAGTAAGTCTATTTCGATTTTGTAGCCAACTGTAAAATTAACTGCCAATAAGCTACACTCGTTTTCGTTGTTTGACTATTGTTTCATATTATTCGTCTATAGAACGAATTAAATAATTGTGTCAACTTTTACGAAATATATATGTACATCCTTACTATTTTTATGAGTGCGTTATTATTTCTTGTTTAATTATTGTTTTTGCGAATCCTTCCGAAAGGTACGTACTTCCTGGATAAACAACCCACGTTCCGGTATTGAAAGGAAGGAGATTTGTCTATGACGACCGCTCCATAGATTTATTTCCGGTTCGACTCTCTTCAGATAGTCGATGCTTTTAATACTGTTTTTCCCAATCTAACGAATCATGTCTGGTATTACAGGTTTGGTGTGTTGAGTCATAACACCCTGTAGTCTGAGCTACAACAGGCCATTACCTTTGTAAAAATCAGTAAAAATATGCCAAAAATTATGTTATTATATTCAATGTTTTCACTCATAACCATAACACATAACTACGGAAGATATATCCGAATTGACTTCTGAGAATTATTCTATGAATCAGGGTCGAAAATCATCAACAATCATTCATTATTGGGAAAAAAATATGCACAAATAAGCATCAAAATCGCGGCTATGATATTTGGGAAACTTGGCAACGCTGCGCGTAAAATTTCCTTCATCCCAACTGCGACTGAAAACTGAAGGTAAACAAAATAGCCCTCAAACTAGATAGTTACAACCATTTGACGTCACACCAATAGAAGGCGTGTTTGCTATCATGTGATGACATCGACAAATTGTACAAATTTTAAGAGTGGATTTTACAATATATATAAATTATATGAAACTTATTCTTTTATTGAAGACTCATTTGCTTTTTGGCTATTCATAATGAGTTCATGATTTGGAAATTGACATTTTTTGCAAATTGTCCATTACATGTCTTGACCTACTGACTCACTGATATACGATCAAGGTCCAGATCCAACCGCTGCACCTAAAAGCTGAAATTTTTACAGCATATTTTTTTATATTCCATTCCTAAGGGGGTGAAGAAGTGGGTGAGGAAGGGGGTGAAAGTTCAGTTGGTTTTGAAATTAGAGTCATAGAAATTAGTATTTGGACTCTTCTCCACAAATAAAGATGCATGTGTTTCAGCTAAAATGGCGGTTGAAACTAGGTATAGTTAGTTTTAAAGTTAAGATCATGAAAATTGGTATTTACAAATACAAATAAAAAATGAGTGTTTCGGTGTTTTTGGAAATTCCGTCCCTAATGGGGTCAGTGAATTTGTAATAGTCGTCACAAAAAATACAAAGTTCAATGCGGATGAAGTCGCTGGTAGCAGGTAGTTATGGTATATCATAACAGTTAATCGTTGAAGTAAGGTGGGTAAGTGAATATTCTGAAAGTGATCAAAATTAAGTAGGTAGTAATTAGTAGATTTCAGACCCATAAATTTCAAAATGTTAAACCGACGAAAAAGAAACTGAAAAGAAAAAGAGAAAATTAACCTTTTTAGTCATAATAACTGAGCTCCTAAACTCATGTAAGTAACTAATTTTTAGTCGGCGCCAAACAAACAATCAACGAAGATGAATATATTACTTCAAAGAAATGATCAAAACAAAATAACATAAAAATGCAACGTGAAATATCCAGCGATAAACAAAAACATTCCAAACGACCACTCGCAAAGATGTGTGCCCTCACGTTTGAGCCCATTCGGCAATGTCCGGCGAAGGGACCCGCCGCCGCCGCGAACCCCGCTGTCATCATTTCACGCCTTATGTAATTAATTTGCTTGTTTGTTTCTTTAATTGGCGCCGACTCAAATCTAGTGACTTACATCAGTTTAGGGGCTCAGTTATTGAGACTAAAAAGGTTCATTCAATTTTTTGCTTTTCAGTTTTTTTTGTCGGTTGAGTTTCTTGTCAATACAATTGGAAAAAATCAATAATATTGAAAATATAGATTTTTATGAATGTAGACATTCATGGTTCATCCAGTTTTTCCATAATGCATTAGAATTTTTCACTTAGAATTGAATTTCAAGTTTTCGGACCTGGTGAAAGGAGATTTGTTTTGTGTCGAGTAAGTTGATTTCATTGAATAGGGTATCGGTCACTTGCGATCTGCGTTCAGTCACCAGAATTTTCTAATGACTTTTATTACTCTCGACCAAGTCGGCAATGGGCCACTTGCGCGCAAATTAGAGATTCAGATTTATATGCCGATTAATGATAATGATCCTACCCTCAATGTATTTCTCAGAATATGTCTTTGTTTTGCACGGTGAAAATTGGTTAAAACATCAGTTGTCCTAGATCTGCCGTGGAAGGCAAAACTTCCAATTGAAAATCTGCGAGATTGAGAAAATCTGATTATTCGACGTTGATGACAACATAGAGACCATGTTATGCTTGCGTGGAAAGGAATTGCTGGTGGTCGAAAATTATACATTTCGGAAGGAAGGGGTTGAGCGTTTCATACAAATGTGAGAGAAGAAGCAGTTTCTTATTATCAATTGGAACATGATTCATTCACATGAACAAAAAATGTTTTATCAGTGTACAGTCTACTTATAAACCAATAAAGAGATACAGGACCTCCTAGATAGGACAGTGGTTGCGGTGGACTTTTGATTTGCTGTTCTTAGAGCACAGTGAGTTACATACTAACATAAACATTTATAGTATCAACTTGCCCTTAACGTAGAGGTTGCATATAGAGAACTCAAAAATACGTTGGTAATTTGATTTACATACATAAAAAAAAATTATTTACCAATCGTTTTCCTGGCGTTATATCAAGCGATCATGAAACCCATGGTCACTTATGACTCATTAGTATGGTGACCAGAAACTCAATAGTACTCGGCAGAAAGTGCAGCGGTTAGCCTATCTGGGAATCACAGGGGCAATATTCACGTGCCCAACTGCAGCATTAGAGGAAATGCTGAACCTTCCACCATTGCACTTTTGTGTAATGAATGATGCAGCAATGAATGTCATCAGCCTGCACCAGACATTAAACTTTAAAGCTGGAAATCTGATTGGACATCTGAAAATTCTGGAAAATATTCCTCTGGAACTCAGGCAATCAGCAATCCGATATTATGCCAGCTAGACACGACTTCGAGGTGGATTATGAAGTGGTTATAAACAACCACCATATATTCGCAACGAACGAACATCAACTAGAAAGGAATCCATCAATTTGTTATACTGATGCATCCAACATGGACGTGAGGGCTGGAGCGGCAGTACAGGTCCTTGTTTAGTGCTCTCAAAATCCTAAGGCAAAGCTCCAGCAATTTCACAAGCTGAAATCTATGCTATGAGAATTTACGCCCAGACAGCTAAGCAGCTCTAAAAACTCTAAAGCCACACACTTGTGAGTCTAGACTGACTTGATACTCCAAACTGTCCCCGGGACAACTGGCTGTGAATAATCAGGTCACTCTGATGTGGATGCCGGGTCATAAGGGAAGGGGAAAACACTGAATTGCCTGGATCAGAACCCTTCTGTGGTCTTCTCAGGTCTCTACAAAGAAGAGTTACGGTGCTGGGAAGCTGATCGAATTGAAACCCACTGAATAAGATTCCAGGACGAAGACATTGGAAAAAGCTTCTGAGCCCATCGTCAAGGAAAGCTAAACAGCTTCTCGAGTTGGACAAGGAAGATTCATAACTGGTAACGGATCTGTTCTCCGGACATTGTCCTCTGATCTATCATCTCAAACAGTAGATTAAGACTGTGAACTGTGCTGTTACTGCGAAAACTTCGCTGAAACTGCAAAACACCTGCTCTGTGATTGCCAATCGCTCTTTTGCAAAAGGCTCAGGTTCCTCGTAGGGGGATTATTGCCCCCAGATATCAGGAACTTAGCTCCCAGGAGACTGATACACTTCTCAAGGCGTTTCGAGATCCCGGGTCTTGAATAGAATGGTAAGGTGAAAAAGATCATATAGGTCGAAGTACCGAGGGGTTGAAGTGCCTTATCGACCACCTTGCAATTAAGAAGCTAGGACGACCTCATTATTTGGCTTAGCCAGCAAGCAAACTAATAATACACTATGTATTTTCAGAAAATATTGCACCTAGAAAAATGTCAAGTTTTTTCTTATTTTTTTTCACAATCGTGGCTTTGGTAGTTTATGGGATATGGGCGGGAATTTTATTTTCATCAATATTATGAGAACTAGTATCTGCAAAAACGGATGTGATAGAGAAACAGACAGACGACGAACCCATTTCTGATCTTATGAGGGTTCTTTTTTTCTTTCATGGTACGAAACCTCAGCAAGAGGTTTTATATGGTCCCAGCGGAGCTTTTGGTTCATTTATTGATATCAAAAACTCTTATACGTTATACTCACTCCACCGTTCCTGTTAAGGAGACAAGGGGATCAAACGTTTCGTTCATTTTCAGTAGAATTAAAGAAAACGGTAAAACAAATGAATATTTCATTCGATTAGAACTATCACCAACTCTATGCTGAGGAACTATTAAGGGTTTACTTTCCTGGGACTCAAATACTACAGATACCGGCTAATGAGAATTGACTGGAGGCTCTGAAAAGGGGCTACGGGGGAAGATGGACATAAGCGAAAGGCAAAGAACAATGAGCAATATGCTCATTTGAACCATTCAAATCACCGGGACCAGACGTTATTTACCCAGTACTACTGCAGAAGGGAACGGACCTACAGCATAGCAGACTCTGTGAAATACCAAAGCCATGGAGAAATATTAGGGTAATCTTCATATCAAAACCTGGAAAAACTCTACAGGAAACGGTGAAGTCCCTAAGACCTATGAGTCTCATGTCCTTTAGACTGAAGACGCTGATAAACAAAGATCGTCGTTTCCAGACATAGAAGGAGCTTTCAATAACACCTCTATAGGCTCAAGCATCAGGTCTCTTAGACGAAGAGGAATCGACGTACCTTGCCTGGCTTGGATATAATCAATGCCAAGGAAACCCTTGGGTATGCTGACGACATAGTCGTTCTAGAACAGGGGAAATTCAGCACCACGGTTAGGAATCGTATACAAGAGGCCCTTCACTTGATAACCGAATGGACGGCATGGAGGGATTGAACATCAACCCTCAAAAACCACCATATTACCATTCACTGAAAGACGTAAACTAGGGGGACTAGGACTCATGAAATTTTGAGGAATAATTATACAGAGCAAGGGAGAGGTCAAATATCTCGGGGTGATACTGGACTCATAATTGACCTGGAACCAACATTTGGTGAAAGTGAATAGCGGAGACCACATTAATTGTGGCAAGCCGCTCTTCTGGGAATAATTGAGGGTAGAACTGGCTGTACAACTTGGTGGTAATACCAGCCATGTCGAACGCCTCCCTGGTGTGGTGGTCAGAGACTCAGCAAAGGAGCGCTGAAACGCTGGTAACCAGACCAGAAAAAGCCGACGAACTCGCTAGGAGAGGATCAGAAAACGAATCAGGTCCAGGACAGACCCTCTGGGTACGAAACGTACGGCACGAGCGTCTGTAGAAGACTGGATCCAGGAAAATCACAGACAGTACTGGAATGACATTCCAGGAAACAGACACGGGAAAACATACATCAAAGGCCCATGTCGGAAAAAACAGCGGACCTGTTAACCTTGAACAGAAAACAACAGAAAATTTCTGCGGGGCTGATGACTGGACATATGCCAGTAAAAGAGCACCTTAATAAAATGGGACTATTCCCTAGTGATCAAATATGCAGACTATGAGGTAAGGAACCAGGAACTAGCACACAAGGACACATACTGTGCAACTGCGGGGCTCCGGATCGTAGGAGAAAGTCAATCTTCGGGCAACCTATTGGTGAATCGAGACTATACAGCACACATTCATTAAAGGACTTCCAAAAACTTGTACAATGCACGAAATCACTGAAATGGGTGTTGTAAAAGTGAACAATAGGTGAGTTACAATAGACCAGCAGGTCCCAAGTGTCATCGGAGGTCTCGACCAGACGATCCAACTGGGTGGAGTAGAGCTTTATGCTCTACTCCAGCATTCTCATTTGGTGATAATGCTGGAGACCCAGGGTTGTTTATTTCATAGAAGGTATTAACGTGGGAAAAAAAAACGTTGGAGTTATCACACCGTGAAACAGTCCTTCGGAATAGAGGAGACTACTGAAAAGAGTGCATCGAAAGTAGCGACACTGGAATATGACGGAATTTTGATAATCTCACTGCACTCACTTTCCTGTTTTATTATTGTATATGGTGCCATCCACACACATTTTGAACAGGCTGGTTATGAAAGTGATCCATTCGTATGGAGCAATAGAATATGTTTTCGATATACTGATATAGTCCCCTATTGGATCAGCCGTGAAGGAGGTGGAATAATGCGAAATCATAAAAAAATAATTGACAGGCTGGGTTCATGGGAGTTTCAACTTCAAAACTGAATTGAGTGCAAATGATATCAGTAAAATATTGAATATATTATTATCATTTGATGAAACTTTACCCACAGAAATACACAGGGGTGTAGGAGGGCTAAATTGCCTCAGATTTTGAAGAAGCCTCGAGTATAGAACATTTATCCTATATCTTGGTCCAGAATTATTATAAGACTTCTTGAGTCCCGATGTTTACTTGCATTTAAAAAAAATGGTGACGTTACAATCGGTTTATCATTTTTTCTGCTGTTACAATCTATCCCAAATACAGATATTGCCAAGGACATATTAATTGACTTTGTTGAAGAGTTCATAGATATATACGGGAAAGTTTCTATAGGAAGTAATATGCTGGTTCTCGAGGTTCATGGATCACAAATGATCATTGTTTCCCGCCTGTTTTTACATTATTTTACAAGCTCCCCTCCTACTGATAGTTTGTTGTCGGCCTGATCCGCGTGTATTGCAGGAAGATTACTCAGTTGAGGTTGTTAGATGCTTTTTTTGTTCCCGAGTAATTTTTTTTTGAATTCTTCCGATTTTACGCCTACAATGAAGGTAGGTTATATTATTTTACTTTTATAATAATTTTGTGGTCTACTAAAAGGGATTTTTAGGATTCATGACTCGAAAATATTCATCAGACAAAGAATTGCAGGACGAAATGGGGAAGTTTATTGCGGGAGAAGACAGCGATGATAGTATTGCGATCCCACATTTGACAACTCAGAATCAGATATCAATTATTATTCTGATTCATATATTGAAATCCAAGAAGATAATCCTGATGAGGCATCTGAAAATGAAGGAATTATTGACCACACCACGTTTATCGTTGAACCATCTTCCTTAAATTGGTCAAATAATTTTAAACCATCGACGAATTTGCAAATTATAGGAAAATCAGGCATTATAGGTATTGTTTCGCAGAATTCTGATGCTACCCCTATGGAAATATTATTTTCAATTATTGACAATGACATAATCGAGCCCATGGTTATGGAAGCGAACAGGTACGCTAGTCAAATGATGCAGTCCCAAGCAATAACTCGAGGACATCGCATGAATCGATGGAAAAACACGGACAAAGATGAAATTAAAAAGTTTTTGGCTGTGCTGTTGTTTATGGGATTAGTTTATTTTCCGAAAATCGAATGTTATTGGAAGCTTCATAGCCTGTTCTACAATCCACTTTTTCATAAAATCAACATGAATTATAATAATTTTTCACTGCTGCTTAAATGCTGGCATTTCGTGAATAATAACTCCCCAAGAGAAGACAACAACCCCTTGTATACAGTATCACCTTTAGTTGACGCGATAGTAAGCAACAATCAAAAGATTTATACTACTGGTAATTTTTTAATAATAATAATCTTTATTTGTTTCAAATACATTTTTTTCAACTAATTTGGTTAACATTAGTGTTCATTATCTGAATATAAATAATGATAAGTGCTTCATCAAAGAATTTAACAAAAAAAGAAAAAATACATAAAAATACATTAAAAAAAAATGCACACACAGTACTTTACCCACGATACTTTATATGCTCTATTAGTTTCTTTTTAAATGTAGAAATATTTGTAGACTCTCTCAAGTCTTTAGGCAGTTTATTGTATTCATTCAATCCCTTATAGAATAAAGAGTTCATCGTATTGGAGAGATGAGTCCTAGGCAGGTGAAATTGTTGGGAAGTACTTGCTCTTGTTGGATAATTATGAACTTGATGTTTATATATACAAAATTCATCGAGGTAGCATGGGAGCAAGTTGTGTGTCCATTTAAAAATGAAAATCATTGCTATTTTGATATACTGTGGAAACGATTCCTCAATTGAGAGTCTTGATAAACCAGGTTCCGTGGTAGTGTAGCGCCCTGGATCAACCAGGTAGTTTTAACGTAAAAATTGTAATGCCCTTGAATGAAGGAACGCGACTCAAAAAGGTGAACGACTGTGTCCTTTATTCCAAAATACATATATCCGTGGAAATGCTATTGAATTAGACGAAAAGAATGCGAAGTGATTTCCGACAAAGAAGTGAGATCTCGTAAATTATTTGATATGATAGCACCACCCATTGAAACGCATTTCTTGTACACTTACAACCAATGGTTCGTAAATTTAAAACCAACGGTCATAAAAGACCACAGGTGATAAATTCATATACGATGATTCCCTCATACGGCGGGATATTTGTAACACGCTGGAATGCGAGGGGAAACATCAAAGCGGTAGACCGACCCATAATAGTTATTCATGTATCAAGGGCGTAAAATAGGCTTTTATGGACTGCAGCGTGTAAGTAATAGCCCGAGCGATAGCAAGGGCTTTTAACACGCCTAGGTCCATAAAAGCAAATTACGCCCGAAATACATACAAAATTTTATGCACGACCAGTATATTTGATGTCATGTAGATAGATACCTTTTTATATCTAGAACATGATAAAAATACATCAAGGCTGCCGTGAGGATGTATATTCATATTATATCGGAAACAGAATGAATCAAGAAGTGATGGAATGAATGTCACCATGGCAACTCAGTCAATTTTCCGAAATAAGATTATATAGGCTAGTAGCCATATTTGCTGTCAATTTTTGTGATCACAGATAATTTATTACTGATTTTGAAATGGATTCAAGCGACGAAGAAAGTGTGAATTGTACTCCACCAGAAATAAGTAAAGCAGCTGAGGATGCGAAATTGAGTTTATTGCCAAGTAAATCCAAGAAAATATACGACAAGGTGTATGAAGAATTAGTGAGGTGGTGCAACAGGAAAAATGTAAAAAATAAGAAATACACAAAGACTGTACTTCTTGCCTATTCTCTAGAAAAATCTAAATATTGTAAGCCCTCTACCATGTGGTCATATTATTCCATGCTGAAAGCTACTTTAAATGTACATGATGATATAGATATCAGTAGATACGCAAGATTGATAGCTTTTTTGAAACGAAAATTTGATGGTTATAAACCAAAGAAATCGAAGATTCTAAGCAGAGAAGAAATGGAGTTATTTTTGAGGGAAGCACCAGACGATTTGTATCTTATGATGAAAGTAAGTTCTAATTTCATGTTTTCTCAATGTTCAGTATGTTAATCTGAGAATTTATTGTAGGTAGCACTGATTTTTGGTATTTGTGGAGCATGTCGCCGCGAAGAATTGGCACACAGTGGACGACATTCAAGATTTCGAGACATTCTAACTCATAACTATACGAGAAACCAAAACGAAGATAGATCGAGTATTTACTGTAATCAATAAAGAACAGAAATCGCCAAGTTATTTACAGAAAATATTCTTCCTTGCGAGATCAGAATGATCAAAAGCGGTTTTTTTCATATTATAAAAATGGCAAGAGTACGAGACAGGTTATCGGAAAAAATACATTCGGTCAAATACTATTCAGAATAGCCACTTACCTAGGTATTTCTAATGCGAAAGAATATACTGGTCACTGCTTCAGACGTTCCTCAGCAACTATGTTAGCAGATGCAGGCGAGGATATAATCAACATTAAAAGACATGCTGGGTGGAAGTCGACGACTGTTGCGGAAGGTTATATTGAAAATTCAGTTGGAAATGTGCTGAAGATTGCTAAGAAAATTGTAGAAAATGATGAGCCTTCTACTAGCCATTGCAGACAATCTGAAAATATTGATCACTACTCTGAAACACCAGATAATAACATGCATTCTCTTTAGACTTCTAGTAATGATGAATCAGTTGAAATCAGTAACTATCTGCAACAACAGAAAACAACAAATCCAAATATTTCCATAAATAACTGTTCTAATTGTATTGTCAATATTAAGTTATAATTCATTTTTCAACTTAATTTATGTTCATTGTTTTCGTTATATTATTGTTAATAATGTTTTGGATTTGATTATATGATCCATCGGAATATAGATTTCTATCGATATGAGATTGAAATTCACTTTAGCGCCTGTTCAACGATTTTATTGCCCGCCGGGCGATAAAGTAGTCCGCAGGCGCTAAAGTGCTACTTTACGCCCGCAAATCCGGGCGCTAAAGTGCTACTTTACGCCCGGTCGTGCATAAATTATGTTTCATTATCACGCGTGCTTTTTGAAGCTTGCTAGTGTTCCTATATAAATATGAGAGGCACATAACCAGAATGATCAGAAGTGTTCAGACGTTCACGAGTTAAAGATGCAAGTACTCTAGATTCCTCAAGTAAAAATGTTCAGTTCAGAAGTATATCAATTTCAATTAACGTAACGAGTATTGAATTCGTAATATTGTTAATAAAGTGGCCAGTTATCAAAATGTGTCGGAAAATAGTGGAAGTGTGAATTGCAGAAAACGTCTTATACTACAAAGCAATGGTGTCTCAGTAAACTCCGCAAATAGAAACTATCTTCTAAAGAAGCTGAATAATCACATTTTGAATCATTAAACGAGTAAAAATTGATAATTTGAAATGAAAAATAATTTAACAATAAAACGACGTGTCGTTCTTTATAGTTAACGGTAAAAATTTTTTTTAGTGGGTTCGAACTTTGAATCAAACAAAAGAAATAATGAAAGCGATAGGCAAGTAACTGAATAACATTTATTTTACTAGGCGTACTATATTTGTTTCACCATCAAGTTTATCTTATTTTCAAATTCATTCTGACGTTCTATAACTTTTGGTTTTAAATTATACCATGTTCATAAAAGTTGTAATTTTTTGTAACTGTATTATTGTTCCTGAATTATCTGAGATTGGTAAATGTAATGTCAAATTAAGGCTCCACGCTTCATTATATACTGAATGTGATAGCATTCCACGCCGCTCTGGGAGGTTGTCCAGTTATTGGTCAATAGACCAATAACGCCCAGTATAGTTGAGGCCTTGCTTTTACAAAACTAACAGCAGAGCAGTCTCAACAGTAGTTACACCTGGAGAAAAGCTGATGAACTGGTATACAAGTATACCTTTGGCCTTGTATTTTAAAAAATGCGAAACAGACCTTCGTGGTACTTTAAGAAAAAATAGGAAATATTTGCCTGAAGACGTTGTTCAAGCCAAGTTAAACAGATGAGAAATATCTTCTATGCAAACCAATAGAATCACAATTTTGAAATGGCACCATATAGGAGATGTGTTAATGTTATCGACGTGTGGAGAAAATGGCATCAGCGTATCTGGAACCGGCCGTAATCAAAAGATGGAACCAAACATGATTATTACAACAAAGCTAAACAAGGTATTGACATATCCGACCAGAAAAGTAGCTATTAAAGTTGTTTACGAAAATCTTTAATTTGTTATAAGAAAGTAACCATTGAATTGGTTGCGGAGCAGTTATTGCGAACAACAGTATTTTATACAACAAACTCCATCCAAATAAACCCATGAGACAGCTTCAACTTGTAGAACACCTAATACTTGAAATCTCAGAACTTGACAATGAAACAGTTGTGGAAAAGCCTAAAAATACCACGAACCATTCTTTGAAAGAAATCCCGCCTGGATCAGATGGCAAAATAAAAAGAAAGCGCTGTCATGCTTGTTATGCAACAAATAAAGAAAACAGGGACTCAGAGTTCGCTGCTAAACGGACAAAACAAGTCTCCACCGAATGTGACGCTTGTGAAAAAGCATATTGTCATTAGTTGTAACCTATTTAAACAGTTGTAATATATCTTATAATAAAACCACATTTTTTGAGCAAAATGTCCGTTTTTTCAGTGACACAAAAAACAAAATATTTTAGCGCCCCATGGGTCATATGTGGTGCTTAACAATTTTCAAGCCTATAGTCAGACGTCCACTTAATATTAACATCCCTCCTTGCAGCGTCCAAAAGTTAGGTGGGTATATTCTACGGGTAAGCAAATGAATCGAATGTGATGAATGGGACAGTCAACGTGTTAAAAATGACTTGCACTAAATCGATAAATTGTTCGATTTGAAAAGCGAAACATTACCCTATTATGTGGGTCGATTTACCTGCCAAAAGACAAACACAATGTCCAATGAAATTATGAGAACAGAATCGATAATATATTAACAATCAATCTCTGTACTGATACCAGAGCTCTTCTAGTTAGGCTGGTGAACAATATTAACGGGAAAATTGAACAAGCATTATCAGATTCTACTTCACAAAACTCATATATAGTGTCAAAATGAGGGAGCGAACCATTATACTGAGTATTTTTCGTGGTATGCATATACTTTCTTGAAAACATCGAGCTCACGATGTTAAAAATCTCAACAGAAATATCGAATTTCAGTCCTAGAACAAATAGAAAATTTCGCGTATATTCAACAACTGAAAATTAAGAATATTATTTTGAATATTCCGCACGAAGTTTAATGGTTGTTAGGAGCACTGGTCGAAAAAAAGTAAGCAATTCGTAAGATTGATTCATATTCTTACGTCATCCTGCGATACTCAGAGTAATACTACAAAAAGTAGACTTGTGTTTGATGTATCAGCAGAAGAGAAAATATGTATATCCTTGAATAATTACTTGCAAATTCTAAAACCTCATTATCTTTCAGTTTTATGAAATCAATTAGGTAATACGAATTTGTTAACCTCCACAGTTTTCTGATATCGATAGTTTCAACTAATGCTTTTGTATTGGTACAATCCATCGAAAGACATTCTAGGCAGGATATATGGACAAACAATTGTAATTAGTGTTCGACAGATAATCCCCAAATACAAATATTTCAATTGAATTGACAGTCCTGATCGATGACATTTCAACTTAGGCAACATCGTTTGACAGAAACCATTTCAAATAGAACACAGTGTTTTTTTTATATTTGCAATCAATACCGGCTGCCATCTATTCACCGTGGGTATGTTTTGTGATTATATTAGGAATCACCCTGTATAGGTTCACTCACCTTGATTAGGCTGTTGCTTCCCAACAAAGGAAAATCAATCACCAATAGAATAAATTCTATAAATAACTGTCACTATTTGTGTTTGATTAAGGAAATTATTTTACACGTCCAATATTCAGTATCTACATTGAACATATATTTGATATCTCGTGTTGAAGTGAAATGTGTATTTACAAACATTGTGGCATTCATTGATTTAATTTTATATTGCATAAAAAGCAGTGGGGTGAATCAATAATTTAAATGCGAATAAAAGAAGGGATGCGTTAGAAAGCTTTCAAAGGGATGTTAAAAAGTCAGCCTACTCGATACTAGATGGAGCAACAGTTCATGTTTGAAGATATAGTCATTGTCTAATATATCTTCAGACAATGATGTAGTAATTAATGATGGCTTATTATTAAAGTTTAGATGGACGAGGCGACGAAGGAGCAGAGTCTACAATTTCTAGACGAGTAATGTCATTTCACGGCCGAGTATTCTATTTCATACTGTATCAAAATGCATGTTTTTGTGAATAATCGCATTAGATGTCTGGTCGCTTTTAAACAGGTGTCAGTAAGTTTGTCACAAACGTGGAAATGTTGAACTGGCCATCTTTAAATAGGTTGCTAACAGTTAAAGAATAATTTATTTTCTACATTAATATTCTGTCAAATTATGCATCGGATTGAAGAAGTACAGTTTTCCCAATATCAATTGCAGAAGCATAAAAAAGTTTCGCGGCGAAATCCTATGAGCAGCAGTGGCGGAGATAACTAATTTTATTTAGATATTTTCAGATTTTAAAAATACTTCATAGATAATGAAAAATGAAAAAAAATTAAAGACAAGCTTTTATTTATACAAATACATTAAGAAAGAAAAATAATTTCTTTCATTGTTTGATGTAGGTTATTATTATATCCTAAAACGTATTTCGATCGGCACACACCAAGACCATAGACGCTACCGGTTTTTAATCTTTCAGAGCTATCAAAACACGAATATAACGCGTGATTTATGACCTCCCATCGTAGAGACACACCTGTCAGCATTAATGTCCGACTTGATTGGCCCAGACGAATCGGTTGTACAACAGACAGCCCTCACTCGAGTCCACGTTGACTATCGGCTCTTTTGATGTACCGTTTGCCGACGGAAAATGTTTACGAGTAGTACAGATTATTTTCCGTTCCGTTCCTTCGCATATACGCTCGTGTTAGCGAAGTGAGTTTTCATTTGCTCCCTATAGAAACAGCTTCTGCAATTGATATTGGATGGACTATACCTACTGATAAAATGGATGGGGCGATTTTGCAAAAAACCGAAGTGACTGAGAAACTTATCCCTGCCAAATCTTCAGGAAGATACCAAAAAGAATACGACAGGTTCTGCAAATGGCGCAAAACTTTCAACGATGAGAAAACAGTAAATTAAAATATCATGTTGGCCTACTTAGATGTAATAAATCTAATTATCATTGATAAAAAATTGTGTAATTATTATGGAAAAAAGAAACGTTGAATGAAGTGCTTTGTTTCCTTCCTGTATTTATGAAAGAATAAGTGTTATAAAAATTCCTAATCTACGTCAAAAGTGTGTGATCAAGCAGTCTGATTCAATAGATTTGAAATCAATCAAATCAAAGAAGGTAAAAACTCGATTTGGATCATATTCATCCTCTGCCGATTGATATTTATATCGTATCATTGATGATAACCGAAATAAACAACAAAAAGTGCTCATAGACAAATACACCTTTTTTCTATCAAGTTCTATTAGGAACTCACGAAATTCGACTGATAAATAATGGAGAACAATTGAATAAACTTATGATTGCACTGGATTCTTTCAACGAGGAAATAAAAGGAGAAATTTACGAGGTTAAGCAACAAATCACCGAAAGAATTGTTACATTCTCCCATGAATTCAAAGATATTGAGGTTAAGTTCTTCAAACTGTTTGGTTGGGATTAGGATCAATGTTATTGAAGAAAACGTTTCGAACTTTGATAAATTCATCATAAAGTTTGAAACGTTGCGTTGGCGAGAAAGCAATAGTTTTTCTTCAATAACATCGATCCTAATCCCAACCAAACCGTTAAAAGAACATATCTGTGGATAACCAAACTTACCATAATTGAGGATTAGGTTGTGCGCATGCAAAACCAGCTGACATCTCTTGAAAGATCTCCGAGGAAAAATAATATAATCATCTCCGGCTTGGAGAATAAAATAAAAAATAAGCAAAATCAGGGGATATATTGGTATTGAGCTAGAAAGAAATGATTTCAACAACATCTACAGTTTCAATGCTAATGATATGCTACTCCCATAGAAATTGAATTCATCTCTTATCTAACTCAATCGGAATTCCTGAGAAATTGCCACAAATTGAAACACATCGAACCGAGAATATCCGTTGTTAACGATCTCTGTTTTCAAGACCGACTTGATCTTGAATTCCAATTAAAATATCTGAAATTGGCCAGAACTAAAAGAATCACAGCTAGCATACATGGGTTCAAACTTTATGTCAATGGCGATAGTAACACGGCTCAGCAGTTGAAGGGTATGATGGCGAACACTGATATACCATTTCGTGAAAGCATCGTCACTACTAAATAAAATAACGCACCAGCCTCATCAGCAATTAGGCAATCCATCGACCTGTCGGAACGAAAGCAATATGGTGGCTGTTGGCACACATTGTAATTCGTCATAAGCGACCATAGTGGTAAAAGTGTCTATTTTGTGATTTTCTGTGCGAATTTGAGATAGTTTTTTCAATTTTGGATTATAATTCGTGCTTCAACTGAAGAAAAATGCCCCTTATTTGCATTGTAGTTAACTGTGGGTCCCGTCACGACAGGGATAGAGTCAGGTTTCACTCGGTGTCTACAGTTTCAAATCATAAGTTTTTGACCAGTTAAAATGACTTATCGAGGAGGAGGAGAGCTCTATGGTTAGCTGCAATCAACCGAGAAGATCTTACGGATTCGAAAATCAAGTTCCAGAGAGGCTGCAGCAGACATACCCTGTGTGCACATTCGTGATATCCTCCATTCGGTCATGGATACCTATAACTTCAGACTTTTGTGATTTGTTCTTACGATTACTTGTATGATTTTGCCTACTTGTATATATCTGAACTATTGTACATTAGGAGGTCCCATTTCAAATAAAAGTCATATATATATATATATATATATATATATATATATATATATATATATATATATATATATATAATTTTATATATGCTGAATTTTTATAATAAAATTAATATTTTTTATTTTTCTTAAATTTTAAATTTTTGGTATTCTTTGTGAGCCAATTTGATATGATATAGATAGATATTTTCGCCCTGTATATGTATTGTATGCTGTAATAACAATTTCTAGCGAACGTCACTGTTCTCTCGTCACGCTACCAACAATTATTATTTTCCTCACCACGGCTAAACTACAGTTGGTACGCCCTCATCTCAAGGTGGCCGGTTCAAAGCAATAGAGCCACTGCCACTGTTGCCTAACTTCAGTTTAGATAGATAGATAGATAGAGTTTATTAGTTCCATAAAAATCCACATAAAGGGATTTAGAACATGTCAACAAATATTTTTTTATACATATTTCATTTGTAACATTAGCACTTAGGTACATATAATTGGAGATAAAATTTACAAATTAAAATTTAAAACTAAAGGACTACATATACACAATTTCGCAATGCAGACTAGAATCAGTAGATAATTAAGATGATTAAAATATCGTACATAATAATAACAATAATAAATTATGAAGACATATAAAAATTCACGATTGACACATTTGATGAGATAGATTCAATTGATAGGTATATTTTCATTGAAAAATTCGTTGAGGTTATAAAAGGCTTTAGAGACAAGTATTGTTTTCAATCTTTTTTTTATTTGACTGTCATCTAGGTTCCTTAATGTTATAGGAATTTTATTCCATATTTTTATGATTGAGAAGTTAACATTTTTCTGAACATAACTGTATTTTGTTTTGTCTACACGAAGGTCATTTTTATTTCTTGTGGAATAGTTATGACTTATTATATGCTCCTCAAAAAGTTCTGGGTTTCTTTTTACAAATATGACAGCTTCTAATATATACAAACTAATTACTGTTGAAATACCTCTTTGGATAAACATATCTTTACAACTTGCTCTTGGTCCCATTCCGAATACATTTCTTAGACACTTCTTCTGAATACCTAATATACGACTTACATGTGTTGAATTCCCCCAAAAAATTATTCCATATGCCATTCTAGAGTGAACAAATGAGTGATAAGCAATTAATGCAGTATTGACATCTACATTATTTGAGAGGACCTTCAGTGCATAACTATATTTTGCCATATTTTTTGCTGTATTGTTTATGTGCTCATACCAGTCCAATTTGTGATCCAAGCTCACCCCAAGAAAAGATACACCGGATTCTGATGATATTGCTTGATTGTTAAACTTAACTAAGAAATTATGACTTGTTCTATTGAAACTAATCAGTTTAGTTTTGTTTATGTTTAGCATTAGATTGTTTTCTGTAAACCAGGTCTCGAGTTTCCCTAATGATTCTGTAATTTGACTTTCACATTCATCTCTTGTTTGTTCTCGAAATATTAAAGATGTATCATCTGCATAAAGAACCATTTCCTGTGCCACTACGTTCGGCAGCTCATTAACATATAGAATGTTCAACAAGGGACCCAAAATGGAGCCTTGAGGTACCCCCCTCCGCACGGATTTTACATTCGAATTTATCAGAACACCTTCATTGTTATATTCAGCCGTTCGCTGTTTCCTATTAGTGAGATAAGATTTGATCAAATGTAGTTGGACTCCCCTTATTCCATAATGCTCCAGTTTGTTGCAGAGTATATCATGTTCCACAGAGTCAAACGCTTTGGAGAGGTCCAGACACAATGCTGCAGTTTCTTTATAGTTATCTATAGAGTTCAATATTTTTGACAATGCCTGATAGACAGCCTTCATTGTACTTTTCCCCTTCCTAAAGCCATTTTGTTTAGACGTTAATACATTATTTATCTCCAAGAAAATTGATAACCTATTGTATATAATTTTTTCAAATATTTTATTCACATTGGAAAGTAGAGAGACCGGTCTATAGTTTGTCATATCGTCCTTATCACCTTTCTTGTAAATAGATCTAATATATGCAACTTTCAATGCCTCAGGATATATTCCTGTGCAGAAGGATAAATTTATGATGTGTTCCAAAGGAATTGATATTATATGAGCAGTTGCTTTAATAAGTTTTACTGGAATTTCATCTTCTCCCACTGAATTTATATTTTTCAGTTTATTTATTATTTTCATTATTTCCGTTTGATTTGTTAAATTAAACCTACAACTGTCATTGCAGTAAGTTATTTTAGCATAATCTACCTCCCCACTCTTGATGTCTGGTGCTGAATTTATATAGAAGTCATTTATTCTGTTCAAAATATCATGTGACGATGATTGAGGATCCGATTTGCTAAGATTCTGAAGAATGTTTTTTTTCTCATTATTGGAGGTATTGTTTGTTATTCTCTTGACTAAAGACCAAGTTGCTTTAGTTTTGTTTTCTGCCTTGACAATGAAATCCTTACTGTCCTTGCGCTTAGCCTTTCTTGTAACTTGTCTCAAAATACTAGAATATTTTTTATAATAATCTTTAGTCACATGCCCTAGCAGCATTTCTTTATGCAAATAATGTTTCTCAGCACAAGATATTCTGATACCGTTTGTTACCCATGACTTTGAAATGTTTACATTTTTGCATTTTTTTAGAGGAAACACTCTGTTCATCAGCGTTCGAAATGTGTATATGAAATTATTATAAGCTCTATTTACCTCTGTACAATTCATTATTTCATCCCAATTTTCGCGTTCTAGTTCTTCAGAGAAATATCTCAACCTGGCCTCTGAAAAAACTCTCCTCATCCTAAACTTATTTTCTAAAAGTGTGCTTGAACTTTCAGTTATTCTGGTGGGTTTAAAAAATCAATTGGTGCATATTGTGACTAGATAGAGTGTCTAAGAAAGTTTCGGACATTGGGTTTTTTACTAGAAGATTCACATTGAAGTCTCCGCATATAATTGTTTTGCAATTTTTGAACTTATTATCAACATAGTCTAATATTTCATCAATTTTTGTTATAAAATTATCAAAATTACCTAGATTTGTACGGTAAATGCATATGATGATGTAACTGGGTCCACTACTAACTCCTGACTTGACAGCAGCACATTCAATTTCACCTTCCACACTCATATCTTCAATTTTCTGAACACGCTCGCACTCATATTCTTCTGATACGAAGATGCATGCTCCTCCATGAATGGAGTGTTTCCTTGAGAAGCAGGACTTCATTTTATATCCACTTATTTTTGTGAACGATTCTTCCTCCGGTTTCAGCCAGTGCTCTGAGAGACATATTACTTGTGGTTTGTAATCCATTGTTTCCAAATTTACCTCAATATCTAATAGTTTATTACGAATGCATTGTATATTCTGGTGCATAATTTTAACACTCCTTTTCCCCATTTTTACCCTTACAATTTTATTCCTTTCATTGTCTATTTTTTGTGTATTTTCATTCTTTGAGTCAGCATATTTCATACTGACATCATCTGTTAAATGATGCCCGTTATTTTCTAGTTTTTTTGACTCTGTGGCACTTTAATTATTTTCGGAATATTTTTAAAGTATTTGATTCTCAGATTTTCCTCCCCATTTTGTATCCTCTGCATCATTTCCTCTCTCAGGACTTTATATTCTACTATTTGCCTAGCTGTCTTGTCAAAGCCAATAGCCAAAGTTTTATACTCAGGAATTTTTATCACTTCCTTTGCCTTGAAGAATACATTTCTTGTTTCTGTCTCTGAAGATAGCGTTGCTCTAATCGGTCTTGGTCGATCAGTATTTGGTTTTCCAACTCTTCGTACTTTTATTGAATGGTCTTTGGTATGTTATTGATCATTGTGAGAAAACAAACAACAAAATATCATAAAGCAATTATCTCCTTTATTCAGGAAGACTTAAAACACCTGGCCTACGAGAAATATCTTATACTAGGGTGAATCAAACAAATATTCACGGATAATAATAAAAAATCAGATCATGGATAGATAAACAGAACCTCACTTTTTCCGTGAGAGTGAAATTTTCTGTTATTGTTCAATATAGAGTGACATAAAGTTCTTCGAATGTGAAATTCGTTATTGTGGAATAGTTCAGGACCGGAAGAGCACTATTAAAGTTTTATACCTGGTTGGAACTGTTGGTGTTCTAATTAAACCATGAAACTGGATGTCTTCTCTCTCCAATCGCTGTCAGGACTGCAATACCATGAATCAGGAACTATATAGATGCGGAAATCAGCATTTGGATCCGTGGATATGTTATCATTAAGGTAATATTGGTTTTGTTTACCAAATGATGGGATTATTCCAATTTTCTTTTTGTAAAATTTTTGCGTGGCATCCGCTTGGAAATTTATTTTCAATCTCTCTTCAAGCTTTGTTTTCTATCGCCTAGCTACACCTTTTTCTCCTTGTTTTTTCATTTGAATTTTTGAATTGGTGCACTAAATTGTCACTTTTCACTGTTCATATTTATATTGCATAATTTATATATACAATTATTTTTCCACTCTTATCATTATTTACAAATTTCAAAAATAATTGCTTCTGATACCATCTCATTGCTACTCTCCCACAATTTCCAATTTTACACCTGACCATCTATTCCCTGATTGGCTATTTTTATAAAGACATTTGCTGTTCTATCATTGGTTACTTTTTGTTAGCTACAGTTTCATATACTGTATGTTTCAAATTTATAAATGTGTTGATTACTTTTTATTCCTGAAAATTTTGTAAATTTAGACTTTTGTTGTCTTTTGAGCAATTATGGGTTATAATAATTTTGACAGTGTATGAAATTGATTGTTTTATAGTATTTTGACATTTTTATCTATCCATATTCTACCTAGGCTCACAATATTCGTAGAATTTCAAAAGTTATTCACAAACAAACTCTTGAAACCATTAACCAGCTAGTAATTATTATTTTGTGGGTTTTTAGTCTTTTAAAATTCACAACTGGCATAACATAACATAACAACATTCCTAAATTCATATTCAATAATTTTCTACTGGTTAGAAAACTTTGAATATCAATTTCTTTATTTATATTTTTAATTTTACTTTAACTAATACTAATTTTTTCTAATTTCAGAAAACTACTTAACTGGATTTCCTGAAAAACAAGTTCTACAATAACAACGATTATCCAACTACTAGTACTACGTTTTTTTTGTTCCAGAAAAACTTGACTTGGACTTCTTTTCATATCAAGAGAGAAAACTTTTCAAGATATCATCATATATGACATTTTATATTTCATTTTTATCATCTTACTTTCATTTTATATTTATACTGATATTTTTTTCAATTATCAATTTTACAATTACTGGTACTCTTTCAATTATACTGATTTATCATTTTCCCTATCTTTTCCTTCAGTTGTTCTTCAAATTCATATTGAATTGGATATTCCATTTATCTGAATCTCTCATTTCGTTTACTTCTATTTTGTGTACATACTCTTTCGCTTTTTCATTATTCATACATAATTAACATATTATATTCATTTATAATTCATTAATGTACATTCATTTTAATTATTAATATACCTTCATATCATTTATCAATATACCTTTATCATCATCATCATCATCTTTATTATAATATACTTCTTTAGTATTATTATTATTATCATACCCACTTTCATTTCTCACATACATTCATTTTATACACAAAATATTTTTATCATTATTTTTTTTCATTTTTCTTCAAAATTCACATAATTTATTATCCATTTCTATATTTTTCCTTCTTTATAATCTATATTGTTTTTCACTTTACTTCATCTAACTAACCTGTACCAATAATTTTATATCAACTTTTCTGTTTTTCAGTATTTTTATTGTTATTCAATATTATTGTTTTCTTTCATGAAATATTCACTCATGTGTTGTTTTTGTTTCCTTCAATATTTTCTCTCATTGATATTTTTTTTTCTTTACATTTATTTTTCATCTCATTTTATTTCATTCAAATGTTTCTGAAATCCTACCTATCTATCAAATTATTTTTTTAACTTTTTTCCATTTTTTATTCCTTAACTTACCTATCAAATTTGTTAGCCTACAATTTATTATTCCCTAAATTTTCTTTTTTATTATTTGTCTCTCCTTCTATGGAATCTTGCTTGTTTTGTAATGCAAGCCTATTTTTCATTTTACAAATTTTCAATTGAAATTTTATATTAATTTTTTCAACTATTTGCATTCTCATAATTTTACCTTTTTCTTTCATTTGGTAGTCAACTTTATTTAAATTCTTTCCTATTTTTATATTTAACATTTTACTATCCATTATTATTATAATTTCATTATTTGTTTTTCTTTCTTTCATTTTAAAAATTTTCCCAAATTTTTTTTTAATTTTTGTTAGCCACGTTCTTGTCATTTATTTTCATTATAATTATTTTATAATTTTTGTCATCTTTTTGCAACTCAAAATTCATTTTCACCATGTTTCTGTCATATATTTTCACTTTTGTTAGTTTATCATTTATTTTCCCCTTTTTCCTTTTAAAATTTTTATTATTCATGTTTATTTTATCCATAAACTCATTATTTTTGTGGTCAAGATTCATTTTTATATTTTGTATCTGTTTATCATCTTTTTTTAATAAGCTGTTACTATCATCTGTTTTTTGTATAACTACTCCCTGAATTTTATTTTTCTCACTACTTGTTTCAATTCTTCTTAATTCTAATAATTTTATCTTTTTTTCTACATTTCTAGTTATTTCACACTCTACATTTATTATTTTTAAATTAGTATCTTTATGTTGTTTTTCTACTTTTTTCTCAAGAGTATTTATTTCATTTTTTACTCTTTCTTGTTTACTATCAATATCTAATTTCATATCTTTTATTTTCTAATCCTGCCTTTCTACATTATTTTATATTGGATTTCTTGTTTTTTGTTTTGTCCTATTTTTGTCTCTAATTGTTTATGCAATTCTAAAAATTCTTCTTTATTTTGTTCAGATTTAGTTTGTATTTTATTTTCCATCCTTTCCATATTTTCTTTTATATCTTTTATATTTTCTTTCACATTTTCTCTTAATCTTTCTCACATACTCGCTGTGTTTTCTTTCAACTCTTTTATTTCATTTGACAAACTTTCTTTCATTTCATTTTTCATATTTCCCATTTTTTCTTCCATTCTTTCCTCCATTCTTCCCATACTTTCTCTCATTCCATCATTGATTCTTTCTATTTTCTCTTCCATTCTTGCTGAATTTTCTTTCAAATCCTCTTTCATACTTCCCATATTTTTATTTATTTCATCCATTTTTTCTGAATTTTCTTTCCTTTCATCTTTCATTTCATTTTTCATACTTGCCATATTTTCATTCATTTTTTCTATCATTTTATTACACAAACTCTCCCATTCTGTTCTTTCACTTTTTATTTCTATCTCTCTCACATTACTACTCTCTCCTTGTTCCTGATCACCCCTATCGCTACCTTCTGCACCTTCTTCCAAACCAACTTTCTTACCATCTCTCAAATCCATTTTTTATTCACAAATATTTAGCCTTACACCTTGAAATGCCAATTGCCAATGTTCACCCAGTGTTATTAAGAAATAATATTTTTCCTTTACTCTGCCTTGAAATGATATATTGCCCTATTTTGCCACTACGTTGCGATAAATATTAAGAAATAATATATTTCCCTTACTTGCCTTTTCCCCCAGATAAATATTATGAAATATATTGCCTTTACTTTGCCTTTACTTGCCCTTACGTTGCGGCGCCAAATTGTTATATAAAGATGAATTTTTTTAAATATATATTGTAATATTTTTGCCCCACGTTTTGGGTGCCATTTGTTATGTTTTGATGAATCGGAAATATTATATATATATATATATATATATATATATATATATATATATATTATTTTTGTATATTGAAATTGCTTATTATTATTGGTATTCTTTGTGAGCCAATTTGATATGATATATATAGATATTTTCGCCCTGTATATGTATTGTATGCTGTAATAACAATTGCTAGCGAACGTCACTGTTCTCTCGTCACGCTACCAACAATTATTATTTTCCTCACCACGGCTAAACTACAGTTGGTACGCCCTTATCTCAAGGTGGCCGGTTCAAAGCAATAGAGCCACTGCCACTGTTGCCTAACTTCAGTTTATTGAATGGTCTTTGGTATGTTATTGATCATTGTGAGAAAACAAACAACAAAATATCATAAAGCACTTATCTCCTTTATTCAGGAAGACTTAAAATACCTGGCATATGAGAAATAACTTATACTAGGGTGAATCAAACAAATATTCACGGATAATGATAATAAATCAGATCATGGATAGATAAACAGAACCTCACTTTTTCCGTGAGAGTGAAATTTTCTGTTATTGTTCAATATAGAGTGACATGAAGTTCTTCGAATGTGAAATTCGTTATTGTGAAATAGTTCAGGACCGGAAGAGCACTATTAAAGTTTTATACCTGGTTGGAACTGTTGGTGTTCTAATTAAACCATGAAACTGGATGTCTCCTATCTCCAATCGCTGTCAGGACTGCAATACCATGAATCAGGAACTATATAGATGCGGAAATCAGCATTTGGATCCGTGGATATGTTATCATCAAGGTAATATTGGTTTTGTTCACCAAATGATGGGATTATTCCAATTTTCTTTTTGTAAAATTTTTGCGTGGCATCCTCTTGGAAATTTATTTTCGATCTCTCTTCAAGCTTTGTTTTCTATCGCCTAGCTACATCTTTTTCTCCTTGTTTTTTCATTTGAATTTTTGAATTGGTGCACTAAATTGTCACTTTTCACTGTTTATATTTATATTGCATAATTTATATATACAATTATTCATCCACTCTTATCATTATTTACAAATTTCAAAAATAATTGCTTCTGATACCATCTCATTGCTACTCTCCCACAATTTCCAATTTTACACCTGAGCATCTATTCCCTGATTGGCTATTTTTATAAAGACATTTGCTGTTCTATCATTGGCTACTTTTTGTTAGCTACAGTTTCATATACTGTATGTTTCAAATTTATAAATGTGTTGATTACTTTTCATTCCTGAAAATTTTGTAAATTTAGACTTTTGTTGTCTTTTGAGCAATTATGGGTTATAATAATTTTGACAGTGTATGAAATTGATTGTTTTATAGTATTTTGACATTTTTATCTATCCATATTCTACCTAGGCTCACAATATACATAGAATTTCAAAAGTTATTCACAAACAAACTCCTGAAACCATTAACCAGCTAGTAATTATTCTTTTTGTGGGTTTTTAGTCTTTTAAAATTTACAACTGGCATAACATAACATAACAATATATATATAGATAATTGATATATTTTCTACTTCAAAAGTAGAGAAAACTCTAAATGAATGTTTATATATATGTATACCTCCTCAAAAAACATTTTTATAGGTATTGTTATTGAATTACTGGAATACAAATTTTGTTCAGGATTCTGGTGACTCAATAAATAAAAATATTAGAAATATGTCTTTCCTTCCCTTTTTAGATATTTCAGGCAATTATCGAAAGCCTCAATAAAGTCTTGTGAAGGGTGTTGTATTTGATTACTCTCGTTTCGGACGTCCATCGTCTTCATGTATTTGAAAAGGTTTTCACGATGTTTTGAATGTGAATACTGTATTCAGACGATTGCAGATTCAAACATTCGAAACATCATGGAAACCTTTTCAAGAACATTGAGACGATGGACGTCCGAAACGAGAGTAATCAAGTTACCACATCGTCTACAACCTTCAAAGGGTATTGTAATTTATTAACAGTAAAAATTGGATATATCGTGATATTCATCGAAATTGTACTATATACAAATATCAATAGTGTGTAAATTTTTTATAATTGGTATTAAATTGAGAGTAATCAACTGAATCAGTAGAACAACAAATAAACAAACATTTATTCATATATATTCATTTGAAACGTTTTATTCTTTAAAACAACTGAGCAAGAGGCAAGTCGTCCAATACATTTTTTGACTGTATGGCATTGGCCACACAGCTTCCAAATCTGTGCGTGACATTGCCTCTAATATAGCACCAATATGACCACCTACTTCACTGTTTCCGGCCACACAAGTACAGTGAGCAGTACAAATGCTTTCATCCTTTCAACTATGTACCAAACATCTGAAGGTTTTAAATTTGCCATTTGTGAATACTTGACCTGAAAAAAAGTTATGTTGATTGGAAAGAACTATAATGAAAGTTGAGAAGTAATATTCTCAAATATCAAATCAATGTCTCTTATAATAACAAATGTGGCAATAAACATAATAGATCAGATCAGAAGTTATAAATTGCTTCTTATGTATTATTATTCCTAATTTATAATAATTTACTTCGATGACTGAACATTTGCAACTGTACATGTACCCATTAGAAAAAACCTGCTGCCTAGGAAAAAACATACTAGACTAACTGAAATATATGAATGATTCTGAATTTTTGTTCTCACCTTCACAACGAAGCCAGATTCAAAGTATGTATGGATTCTAAACTTGTATAGGGCTTCATCTGCATTTGGGAAAGCTGAGTAAAAAGCAAATACGAAATCATATTCATATTCGTAACAGGAGGAGCACCAACAATTGAACAATTCAGTTCAGAAATAGTCAGTGTAAAAAGGATCTAAATCACTGATCAATCCTCAACTTCATTTTATACCTGTAACAAATACATTGATAAAAATGTAAACAGAAGATGGGGATGTATTTTCAAGCATATCGTTCACCAAAGCCTCTGCTTTCCAACACTAGTGTCTTCAGGTAATCACTCTCCATCTGAATATTATTAATGAACAACACAAAAGCTCCGAAAATAACCAAAAATACACTTTTACAAGGAAAAGGTACACACTGACAATGGTGTTCTTATGGCGATTATCAGTTTGGGTGCCAGCAACCGCCATATTGGGTCACGTGGTATGGATTGCCTAATAAGCATAGTTAACACCGTTGAACTTTCATTTAACCTAGAGGAATCAAGTTTTGTACAGTATCCATCTGATTCACCCGCTGCAGCCACTAGGAAAAAGAAGCAGCCAGCAGAAAAACCTCCCAGAGCAGAATCTGATATCCATTTCTCACCTTTTTCTTTTCTGTATTACGTCTCTTCAGACTATGTATCTGGCAACATATTTATCTATATGGAATAAATCTCAGGCATATGAATATGGAAAAACTTCATATATAATTGCATATTTACAGGGTGTTTCAAATTCAGTATACAAATTTCAGGGGCATATTTTTCAGGTCAAAATAAGATTTATTTTCCATGTATCCGCAAACGCTTCGTTACAGAGCGTTGAAATTTCAAGATTGTTTTATTTTATTCTCCATAGCTCTTTCAGTTCTTGCGATATTGAGATCAAATTCGGAACATAGGTTACGTTTCAGGGTTCACATCATCCAGTATGCCGAGTGATTGTGAGAATTTACAGGGAGATATTTTTAAGGGGTCAAGCCCGTTTTCGCCCCATAAACTTTTTTGTAGTGCGCCGCTGGTAGATTCTAACATATGAAATGAATTCTTTGTTTTGTCTTATAATTTTTTTTGTCTTTTGTAATTTTTACGCATCTGCCACCGTTATCGAGAAAAAAAGTAAAATCAATTTTTGTAATTTGCTAGAGTTAATGACATTTTTCAACGAAAGAAAGAAAGAGGAAATTAGCGGGCTTTGACTGCTTTTTTCATTTTGATATTTAAGTTTGTTTTGAAGCATGTGACATTATTTGAAAGTTGGTGGATGTCTCATCGTGTATTTGTTTAACATTAAAAAGGAAAATGAACCATATTCATTTGAACAACTGGCTGACATCCATTTTGTTGAAGCTCAGAGGTTGTAAGCGCTGAGATTTCCTAATTGCCGGCTTCCCAACTATAGAACTTTTATAAATTCCCATCAGCACCTTCGGGAATACGGCAGATTTCAGACTCCAAAGCCCGATGCTGGCAGACCGCGACAAGCACGCAACCCAGTAAGAGATGAAGAGATTTTAAATGTTATCGACGGAAATCCTGGTATGAGTATTCGACAAATAGCACGGGATTTGGATATTTCCCATTCAACTGTCTGGAGAGTTCCACACGAAAACATGCTATACCCATATCATATCCAGCGCGTCCAAGATTTGCTTCCGCAAGATTTTCCACGGCGCTTGCAGTTCTCGCGATGGATATCGCACAACTGTACTAGGGATCCTGCATTATTATCTCGTATCCTTTCTACCGACGAAGCTCACTTTTCACTAGAAAATCCACACATGATCAGAAAATCTCGACACCAAGAACAATTCTGCGTAAACATATGGGCAGGAATAGTAGGAGATACTTTGATTGGTCCTTTTATTTTATCGCGAATTGTAAATGGAACCACATATTTTGACTTCCCAAGGGGCAATTGCCGCCCCTTAGTGGGGGGGCATGAGTTTACAAGTTCGTCAACAAATGTGGTTTTGAAATGGGTGTTTTCCCCAAACGCTTAGCCCCAGGGCCCCAGATTTTCAACCCACTGGACTTCTCTTTATGGGGACATGTAAAGGGCGGGTTTTTGGTGCAGAACCAGTGCCTTCCATCAAGGGGTTTTTACTTAACGAATTATGGATGCCTTCCACACCGTAAGAAAATCCCTG